>JAPYYW010000300.1:0-63917 GCA_030522545.1 Cremastinae sp. A BG-2022a | reverse complement strand
ACGGACAAATGTATCCGTATAGGACATATATCCTATATCCATGTAGAATAAAATTATATTTTTAATATTATATACGTATGTAAAATAAATCAAGAAAATCGTACGGACAAATGTGTAGGAAAAAGAACACAAAGAAGCGAATGTTTACACGAAGCTTGGTATAGAATGTGCGAAGTATAAAAGAGCAGTTGAACCAAAGTAGCGAAGGCCCGCGGGTGCGCGAACAGAGTATGCATGGCGGAGACTCGTATATGAAGTTAAAGGCAAGGAGTCTTATATACACGTTCAACGACGATTCTTCGCTCGGCTTCGGCCATGCGAAAACTTTGTCCAAGAATCTAATATGATCTCTGGTACACACACATTCTGGAGATTCCGTGAAAGCTCTCACTCTGCCCCTGTTCAAAGGATCTACCCTTTTACCGGCACAAGCGCGCACTTTTTTCCGATTTTTTTTTATAAAGCCCGAACACGCAAAATTTGTTGTCCCGAGTTGCTGAGCTTCTCTATCACTCGAATCGTCCTTCGAGCGTTGAAAATTATCCTTTTTTTTATCATCGTTCATTCGATGACTTCCGTTATGATGATTTTCAATTCGAAACAAAACTTTGAATTAATTTTATGAAGATTCACCCTTTGGTTGTGACTAAAAAAATTAACGAAACTTAAATTTACCGTAAAAATTTATTAATTTCATTATTAAAATTGTATGTGTAACCTATTTTTTTGGTTAGTTGATACTTGAAGTAATGACAGTGTCAATGCCACAGAGATGCTGTCGAACTTTTCAATGTCATGTTTGTTAACTCGTTACTTTTCTTATCTTCAAACATATTTTTTAATTATTTTTTCCCAGTTCATATTCAGTGTTGATAAGGACTTGTAAATATATCGTTGTACATTATTAATATTTAAGTTATTAATTGTATACGTTTTTTAAAATGAGTTGGAAAAATGTATATTAAAGATAAATATGAATCTTCATAAATGATGTGCCTGTGTTTTAGGGTTTTAAAAAGCACTTTTTTATGATTTTTTTTCTCAGTACATAGACCAAGAAGCCATAAATATTCTGAAGATAGATTTCCAGATAAATAATGTTTTTTATTAATTTATAATTAAAAATTGGACAATCCAAGGTATTTCCCTGCTCAAGGAGCAGGGAAAAAAAATTAAACACAATGTGATTCTATATTTTTCAGTTGATATTATTAGTTTCGCATCTCCAGTAACATTGTATCAGGAAACCATACAGATCTCTGTAGTATATATCTTTACGTATTAATCCCGTGATCAAACTATTTTATTTTATTCTCTCATAATTCTTAAAATTCCAGCATGTTTCTTTACAACCTCATCGATAAAAGATGGACAATTGATTCATCGAAAAAATATAATTTTTTTTTACACCTCAGTAACTGTACATCCTCGTATTCTAAATGAAAGGTTTTACGTTCGATTACACATATAAAATTCGCGACCGAGAGAGAGAGAGAGAGAGAGCGCGAGTTTGCATTATCAAACGAATCGACAGAGGCTCGACGATAATTGAAAAAAATATATTTTCCCGCTCGTCGGAAGTAGCGAACGCTAAAAATTTCCGTATGTGCGAACAATACTGTGCTAAAGCGATTTATATGAGAGGGGTGGATACATATTCTCTCCAAATATATACATATATATGTATTTATATGTTTGAAAGAGCATCCGGTATATTCCGTGTAGAACAACGAAACGAGGGCTTTTCAATGTTGGCGAAAGGTATACGGGGGCGGTAGGGGGGTAACGGGAGGGGGGGGGGGGGGGGGGGGGGGTCGCGGGGGGGGGGGGGGGCGGGGGGGGGGGGGGGGGGGTGAGGAAGAGAGGGAGGGAGGGAGGTTGCTATCTTAGCCGCCACAAAGCAGTGATAACATTTTCCCTCCCGGACAGAAGCCTAGCAACCCTGTAGGCAACGCGGTCGCTTGCCCGCAGATCGATATTTCCGCGGATAACGCGCCAACACGGCGTATCCATGGGCAACCGCGCTTATCGCCACGCCCCCCCTTCGCGCGATAAACATGGCCGACGATCGGGAATTCTTCTCGACGCGGGCGCCCTCTTCGCCCTCCTTCGTATACACGCAGCATTTATACGTATACCCTCTTATCTTTGCACCCGAATTAAAATAAACGCTGCTCCATTTTCAAGTACCTCTATGTCAGATGCTAAATGTTCGAGGGCCTCCGAGCGAGTGATGCCGCCGCGTGTGCTCCGCACAATACACGTATATGCAGTAGCGTCTGATCCGGGCGGAATGTTTCTACTTTGGGAGAAGAATATGTGGTAAAACTGACCACTTGCTATGAAAAAATATTAGTTGAATAAAGTACAATTTGGTATACATGAGGAGTCGCGTCTGACTGGGATGGAAGGTTTCTACTTATTTGAGAGAAAAATTCCGTAAAATTTAGTGTATACTATGAGAGAAAAATTAGTTGAATAAAATACAATTTTATATACTTGAACAATCGCGTCTGACTGGGATGGAACGTTTCTCCTTTGAGAAAAAATGTGGCAAAACTTTTGCTGTATGGTATGAGAAAAAATATTAGTTATTGAATAAAATACAATTTAGTGTACGTGTTTAGTCGCGTCTTGTTATTATGGAACGTATCTACTTTGGGAAAAAGAATAAAACGTACTATGTACTCTGAGAAAAAAGATTAGTCAAATACAGTCTGATTGGAACGGAATGTTTCAACTTTGGGAAATATATGGTAACACTTTTACTATATACTTTCTGAGAAAAAAGATTAATTCAAACAAATATGTATACAAATACGTCTGACTGGAACGTAACGTTTCTACTTTGATGAAAACATGGTAAAACTTACTTTATACACTCAGAAAAAAGATTAGTCGAATCAAATACAATTTAGAATACAGTCGCGTCTGATTGGAACGGAACATTTCTACTTTACGAGAAAAATATGATAAAACTTTACTTTATACACCGAGCAAAAACATTAGTTGTATTAAATACAATTTTTTGAGAACTTATGTTATTGTATCAAATATAGACAAAAAATATATATAGCCTTCTACTATTTGTTTCTATTATTAACTAAATTTAAGGATGCTGTGTCCAAAATAAAAAATGGCGAACAATGATATGACCCAGCTAGATAAACAACCTTGATATCATCAAAAAATGAAATTAAAAACAGAAAAACATGTATCGAAATAAATATATTTTAATTTTCGATTCGATATTTGGTCAAGAAGAAAACGATCTACCCCTATGACCCGTCGTCGTATAGAGACTGAATGAATAAGTACGCTTACTTTTGTTGCAATTGTAGTGTCATCGTTGATCGCTCAGAAAGCAAAAGTTTTTCGGTGAAGCTCGTATATTGATCGTTAGTAGGTATTAGAGTCGTAAATGTTGGAGCAGCAGGAAGAAAAAAAGTTGGACAATTACTCGCGGGGCTCGGCTCGCTCGTTCAGGACACTTTCATATTTGCAGGAGTGTCGTGATGAGCCAGATCTGTACCTCGTGAAAAACACCCCTTTAATCGTTCGGTCGTCAAGTGTGTGTGCTTACGGAATGTAATATATCCCCGGGTGTGCGACACGTGACCGGCCACGTGCCGGTGAGTGTTTGTTTCGGTTTGTATTGTCACCACCGCGATGTAAAAGTGGATGCATCCTGTGTGCCTATTTAGACGCGTCTTTATCGTTTTCGATGGATTCTTCGCTCCAAGCTTTTCCCAGCGTGCCCGCCCCGCGTCATTTAAACAATTTCCTTTTATCTTATTCTCGACGAGTAAATAAATGGTTAACGAGATGTCTCCAATCTCATGATTGGAACGTTACAGTGAGCTATTCTCTCGGGAACAAATCGAGATTGCTTTTTCACCTTCTCTTCAATTGTATAAACACATTTTTATCATTAAAAAACGTCCTATACTTTCAAAATCATTATCAATTGTATTTATTAACTTGGAAAGTTTTATTATTGATTGTAGATCATCGACATAATTCATTTATTGAATATTTCATGATTTTACGTATATAAATCTAGGGGGAAATTGAAGTGAGACTCTTGGAATTTTTGCAATTTTTGTCGTGAATCGACAGATATCCGATCGCAATAAGCAAGCTTGACTAAAAATTTCTTCAACTTTCGAATATTTCGAATGCGTCCGGTTTTATCCAGATCAGATAAGAATCGGAAAAGATACGAGCGTTTTTGTAAAAAAAAGGGAAATTGTATAAATATTTTAAAAATGTCTCTTTGTGGCTAAATAGTTGAAAAGAGAATATAAAACTTATCGTTATTAGTTTATTTAGGTGCAGACATTAAAAATCATCAATGATAATATAAATTTTTTTTTAAACCTCATGTTTTTGCTTTAATGGAAATTAAAAAGGTGCGTCGACTCGTTGACTGCACGGCGAGACAAAGAGAGCAGAACGTGTCGTTATTACCGCCACAAAGTCCTGAATCTTTCTAGCGCGAGCCTCGAAACGAGGCGCTTTGGAAGCGCGCTACAAAAGCAAAAACGTCAAGTATCTCTCCGGTAACTATAACACGATAAAGGGAACGATGATCCCGGAGGCTGGGTTACGGTTTTTATCTCCGCATCACGATCAAGGAATGTAATATCGTCACCCCATGCGACAAGAGTTGCCACGATGAGAGGATTAAAGCGCAATGAAAATCCACTCTTCCTCCCAGGCCGGTTTTCACCCCCCGCTCTGACGCCCATATAATCGAGCCAGAGATTAATTTTTCCGATTTTTGCTCGTCTTTCCTTACTCCTCAACAAATGATCGCTACAAAATCTATAAATTATTATAAAATTATTTTTTTTTTGACAAAATATTATATATTTTCACTTACCATTTTATAATCTCTTTATTGGTCGTTCTCACGAGAATATCCAACCCTTAATTACTCGCAATAGACAGATTTTGATGAAATTCGGGTAATTTTTGGTAAATTTATGTTAACGGTTTAGACGTGACATTTGTCAAATAAATAAATATATAATAAATGCACTCTTATGAGATTTTTCAGTTATTTTCAAAATGAATTAGCATATAAATTGACTAATCAAATATTAAGTAATGATATTACAAATATGGATAAACAGTCTTGCAAAATTTGACAAATATTAGAAACCCCGTTTTTGTAAAAAATAAATAAAATATATTAAAAACTCGTTATCTTACTCATCAATGTCATCACTTGTCATGATGGACAATCATTTACTCTTTACCGAAATGAAAAATATATCAATTTTTATGATTTTAAAATAAATTTAGAAATAGTGAAATAGTTTCTTTTTCAGTTCACGAAAATATTTTTTTAAACCTCTCAATACTTTGTGAAAAAGAAAAATGAATAAGAAAATAACAAGACGAATACACTTAAGTACAATTTATTATTCTTTTACTTTATAAATCTATTGTTTTGACACAGAGTATTTGCTATATGAATCTTGCTTTTTTTCTCGTTTGATTATTATCGCGATATAATGTGTGTACATCGTTCGCGAGGCTTACAGCTCTCGCCGATCGAATTCTCTTTTTCTTCGTTCGTGTGATGTTCGCATATACAGAAATTCGTTAAACTAAGAAGAAATTGCACAGTGGGTTCGGGACGTAACATTCGACACTAGAATAAAACTGCGTTTCAAAAATAACATTGTCAAAAATAAATTAACTTTTTACACTGCAAAGTAGCGGAAATTTTGACATTTTTAAATGAAGAAACACATTTTTAAGAGGGAAAATAAATCTGAGGTGTCTATCTCTGGAGTCAATATCCCTTGGATTTTTTTTTGCTTTCCAGTAAGATCGATCCTCTTATCTCTCGCTCGTGAATTTTTTCCTTCGTCGTGCGAATCGAGAATAGGAAATTGACGGAAGATATATTATTTTCACTTGTACACCGCTCTCTTCAGTCCATCCGAAATTCAGTCATCGTTCTTTGAATTTCGTATCTCTGTACACTCGCATCCGATTTGCACTATTACGCTTTCTGCCTCGTCATTCACACATCTTCAAAGGTTCTCACAATAAATGGCATACTGTGTGTTATCAGGTGAGACAAGATGGCTGGGGTCGTTCAAATAAGTTTCTCGAAGGAAATTAAACTTTTCATTGATTGAGTTATTTAAAAAGTTCATTAACTGCTCGGTAAAAAAAAACAATTTTCAGAAAGTTCTAACCTGATACAAATATTCGAATGTTGTTTGCTTCCATTTTTACTTACCTAATTAAAGGTAAAATATAGGTTAATATTTATTTCAGATATTTACTTATTGATAAATTGCATGACTTTTCTTGAACAATGTGTTAAAATGTGTGAATAATTTTGAACAGGTTTCATTGTCTATTGGTCGAGCACTGGAACAAAAAATACCATGGAATCTTCGAGCATAACGTGACAACTATAATTATTATTTTAGAACTTAATATATGCATTTTGTAGCTCTGGCTATTATAAGTTGGTTTTAAGATACTAGGTTGGTACTTTGCCTTTCTGCTTATCAAACAATAAGTTTAAATCCGTATTATCTCTGGAAATCAAATTATAATTACCAGAATTTAAAAATGTATGCATTTTTGGTTTTTAAATAATCGGTATAGTTGTCACGTTGTATTTATAAAAAAAACGTTGCAATTTTTCTCGGTGTTTCAATCAAAGTTTTAAATCGTGTCTGTTAAGATACAATGAAAAAAGATACGCCGAGATAAATTCTCATTCTATACACCTGCTAAGAAAGGGTTTTACGTAATTTTTTCCCTAAACGGGTTTAAGACAATTTGATCAATTATTCAGAGTCAAATTTAAACCATTAATTACTAGCATGAATCTCTAAATATACAATTATGTTTAATTGGTTAAATCCATGAAAAACAGTTAATTTATAAAATGTTGAAGAAATATGATTGAAAAATTAGATTATCTCTATAACTCTGAAGTATATAGATTTCAATCAGAAGTCAGTTCTGATGATTTTGTTTAGACAGTATTTGATGATAAAAAATTCTATTTACAAGTTTAAATTTTTTACATTTTCCATTAGGTCTACATAAAATATCAAATGGTAGATGGCGTAAGTTGAATAAATATAGGCAGCTGCGTAAAATAGTAACAATGAAACTTCAATAACAATGAAAACTAGACCTTGATAATTTATCTTTAAAAAATAAACTTGTCAATTTTATTGAATTAAAAAAAAGCTAATTAAATATTCGTCCGCGTAAAATAAAATTTAAATTCATTGAAGTTGGATTAATCTCATTGATTGAACCACCTCGATAATAGCATTTATGAAAAAACAATTACAATTTTAAACACCTAAAACGTCTGGACTTTTAGACGATGAAACCTCGAATTTAACACATATTTCAATATTATGTCAACAAGACTTCAGAAATATTTGTGAGAAATTGTTTTTAAATTTGTTTCACGCAAGAATAACTCCCTGGAGTAATTTTATCGCACTTTGTTTTATTTCCTGTTATCTTTTGGCGCGAGTTCGACAAGAATGAATCGCGGTGAAAATATAATCGAAGCGACGAGTTTGAATTGTACGGGATTAACAAAGGAATAAGAAAATCCCTCTTGCCCCACCTTGACTAAATGCGCAGGTGTACTATGTGTATGGTGTTCTCGTACGTATCTCGTTGTGTATATTAATGAGAGCCTACGCGAGAGCTATCAACGTACTCCTTATCATCGTATTATGTACACTAAGCATGCTAGCAGCGTAGACATGCCGGGCTCTCGTTTTTCTTATTCTCTCCTGCCTCATTTCGTTTTTCCACCGATAAATATACTCGGCATTCAACGGGAGGCACGAGCGCGCGGACAATACAAAGGATCATACCGGCAACCCTCAGCCGAGCTCTTTGTTCAACACCATCAGGGAGAATGCGCGAACAGCCCGAAGAAAGAAAAAAAGGAACGTCTCTCTGTTTCTCTCTCTCTCTCTCTCGCTCGTTCCCGTTCTCCCCATAAAAATCAAGTGCTCGGCACACACGTAAAATCGTGGCTGCTGTATTTACAATGCTGTTATTGCTCTGCCCCTGTACCGACTAAAAACGCAACGAAAGAGGAAGAAATAATCGAGCAACCTGTTCTCGCTCCCTTCATTGTGTGTACGTTTCTCAACGGCGGCGACGATGGCACGAGCATGCACATGCACAGCGCATAAAATATACTTCGTACGAATAGAGACTGTGCTCGAGTCCCACGCGCGCCGTTTATCGCTCGGTGCCTCTCTCGTTACGATTCTTTACACGCACTTTTTCGCACACCGGGGCCACGTTGGCATCCGAAATGTCTCGAGCGAGACTCGTCTCGCCGTGACCGTCGATATTTGGGGGGCCATAAAGAAGGAACTATCGTTGCGTCTGCACAACCCTGCTGATGGGTACTTTGGTCTGTATAGACATTGCGCGGTTTCGAGACGAATTGAGGTTCTGGAATAAGCTTCCATCAGGACCGAGTCCTGGATCGTTGCACAGTGTGCGTGCATTGTTGATGATGATGGTGCATGGTGATGGGACGATTGCGATGATGAAACCGCGACGATGTCCAACGATATTAGACGAGCGGAGAAAACGCCGAGGTCTGACTCCTTATCTCGCGGTGTTCCAGCGGGCTTAGATCCAGCAGGCCACCGACGATCGTGTGGTCCGTGTTGACCGCCTGTTTCCCGATAAGGGCGTCTATGCTGAAGCTAGCTTTCTTGTCGAGCGACGCTCTTCCCGAAGCGGTAAGGGCGAGCCTGCCGGCGTCGACCAGCTGGCTCTGCTGATGGTGGCTCGTCGGCGGGACCTGATGATGGTGATGGTGGTGGTGGTGGTGATGGTCCTGGTAGCTCTGCGCTTGTCTCAATTGGGGAGCCGCGATCGGCAGTGGCTTGTAGAGCGACGGTGGCGGCTCCGACGAGAAACCACCGAGTTTTAGGGCCTCCAGAGCCGACGGGGGGAAATTCAGGAGCGGCAGACTCGGCGGACCGGCCTGCTGCGAGAGATAGGCCGCGGCTGCGGCCGACGCGATGCTGGGATAGTGAATGCCGACCGGCGAGTGGCCGATCCCCCCGGACGAGCACATGTTCCGTCCGCCGACACCGGCGACTCCCGCCGGGCTGTAAATCGCCAGGGTCGTCGTCATGAACCTGTCCGGGAGGTTGTAAGGGGCCGGCCTCTTGTACCTCTTGCGACGCCTCAGGAAGCTCCCGTTGTCGAACATGTCCTCGGCCATCGGATCGAGCGTCCAGTAATTCCCCTTGCCCGGATTCCCGGGCTCCCTCGGTATCTTGATGAAGCAATCGTTCAACGACAGGTTGTGCCTTATGGAGTTCTGCCACGCGGGAAATTTGTCGTGGTAGTAGGGAAACCTCGCCATGATGAACTCACAGATTCCGCTCAGGGTCAGCTTCTTCTGCGGCGACTGGAGTATCGCCATTGTTATTAGGGCTATGTACGAGTACGGAGGTTTTATGTGGGTCCCGGGCAGCTTTGCGTCGCTCGACGAGAAAGCGTTCAGCGGCTGGCCGGTCCCGTTCATCTTCACGCTCGTCCCGTCGCTCGGTGAACTCGAGATTATCGAGTACTTTCTCTTGATGCTCCTGCTACGGTTTCTCGCGTATCCCGGTGACATCCCGGGGAGAATCGGACTCGGCAGCGCCGATTGCTGCCGGGCCCTGTGCTTGTCCACGCTCACCGGGTCCACCATCAGCCCACTGCTGTCCGAATCACGATCACTGTCCGCGCAACCGTCGCAAGACGCGTTCGACACCGTCAACGACTTCGCGTCCATTTTCATTTGTCTTGCATCAAAAACGCATCGATCGAGTTACCTCGACTCCTGCCTATATTATCTCTTTTATTTATTATTATTCTTTCGTTTATCTTGCACAATCACAATCAAAGTTGTATCTGGTGGTCACGCGACTTTCGGCCCGTAACTCCCTCCCCATGGCGGCGATAACCATATTTTCGCGATCTTGCTCAAAGTCATTATTTTCGAGGAGAAACAATAAGAACAAACTCACTGCGTATCTGCGGGTGTTTTCGTGAAAAACTGCGGTTTACACTCGGCGAACGTGAGCGCAGATTCTCCTTGGCCTCGAAGTGGAAAATAAACTGTCGCTATTGTTCCCAATGCAAACTCATTTTGCGTCAGACGCCAAAGTAATCTTGCAACAAACGCTATCTCGCGTTCACAGCTAATGGTTTTGTATCATCGGCGCTTGTTTGTTCGGTGAGACGCGCGATAACGAGCGCAACCGCGAGAAACAATATTTTTCCTCTCTTTTTTTCGTCCTTCTCACTCGTTCGTCGAATGTCTCTCATTGGCATGCATCTCCATTATTTTTATATCTTCCGCTCGTTTCTCCCTCTCTCTCTCTCTCTCTCTCTAGAGCTTCTTTCCCCGAGCTTTGATCTTCCAACAAACGGCACGGAGTGAAAGCTCGTTAGACGCTCGGGTTCTCGCGCGTGTGTGTTTACAGAGGGAAAAGCTGACGACTTTCGTCCGTTAATCTCTTCCTCTATGGTGTACGTGATGCTCGCGTCTCGCGCTTTGTTTGACTCCCGCGTCACGGCCAATCGGGACGCTCCATCTGGTGACGTGCACTCGCGAAACGAGATCTGGTCCAATGCCGTCGCAACGGGATCGCTCTCATAATCACCCCGCGTTTCTCGAATTATGCAATATTTCACGATATTTATCACCGTACCGCTAATCACGATCGCGCCTATGAATCAAAGTATCTCTCAAGTCGCCATTTTTCAACTCCGCGCTGCTCATCTCTTCTCTTTATCCGAAAAATTCTAAAGAGAGTCTGTTCCTCTCGATGCCGGCAAAAACATCGGGTATCGGCGACATTTCGATACTTATTTTTTCGCAGTCCCGAGTCATTCGTTTCTCGAAAATTTTGACGCGGGAATAACAAACACCGTGTACTCGTTCAACGATTGGTGGAAAAAAGCACTGGCTGAAAATTTACTTGATAAAACTCGGAATGACGTTTAGTGAAATCCATGCTTTTGAATCACAAAATAATTCGATGAGTATTTTTCACGCTCGGTAAATAACGGGGATCGCACGATAAGAAAGAGAGCTCGATCGGGATCGCGTGACTGGTAACGCAAACTCGTGAAAATGTTAGAGTTTGGCGAACATTGGATGCTGCGTGGCACGAGAGGCGAACTGCCGTACGGGGATCTCGGGGATTGATCTCGGAAAGCCTTCGGCCGAGGGGGCGTGCTCCTAAGGGCGGGGACTCGCCCCTCCAG
This sequence comes from Cremastinae sp. A BG-2022a, assembly GCA_030522545.1. Classification (NCBI taxonomy): domain Eukaryota; kingdom Metazoa; phylum Arthropoda; class Insecta; order Hymenoptera; family Ichneumonidae; species Cremastinae sp. A BG-2022a. The sequence goes on along the minus strand of JAPYYW010000300.1, from coordinate 52,610 downwards.
CCGGAAAACTCTGTCTTCTCGTTCGGCAGTCGATTCCCCTCTGGCCCCTACGCCGGAACGAGCTTTTACCGCGCGGCGCCGGAGCAGTAAAAAAGCCCGTGTATTCGGGGTCATCTAAAGGGGAATTCCTATGTTTTTGTCGTAAACAAAACTTTTTTTTTCTCCGCTACCCCGGCGAAACGAAGATTCGAGTAAATCTTGTTTCACCCGACACGAAATTCCGCGGAAGTGAGGCTCAATCTCGACTTTTTACTTTCGATGCCCCGGAAAACAAAAAGAAACTATTCTCGATCGTTCGAGCGTCAACATTTTTACTTCAATTAAGGTACTTTTTCGTCCCACTGCGATAAGCGTTATCGGACTAAAATGTTAAACTGTACAATTACGTTGTTTATACAGTCGATTAAAAAAATAAACTATGTAAATAAAAAAGAAGAATTTTAGATTATCGATCAGTCGTGTGAGATATTTAATTCCAAAATATAAAATTTTATCACGAGATTTATTTTTATCGTTATGCAATAATCGACATATTTTTTCGAATCAAATTTTACAATAAAACTGACGATTAGACAATACACATAGAGATAAAAACAGATGTATTTGGTTTAATCTGAAATTAATTATAAAAAATGCATGTGGGATTAGATATTAATGTAATTAAAAATAATTTTTAAAGAATTAGACTTAGAAAGTATTAGAAAAAACTGATTAGGTGTAATTATTATATAAATATTGTATAGACAATAGCAGTCAACGTTATATGTTACAGTACAAGACAATTTTTAAAATGTATAACAGTCCAATGTGATAAATCACATTTTTTCGTAGCAAGAACTCTTGTTAAATATCCTTTTAAATTACTTGAGCATTTGAAATTTTTTTTTTCCATTCTTAACGTTTAAGGTATATTTATATATTTTTATTTACTCTGAATTTCCTGTGTCTTTGTAAATTATAAAAAATATAACATTCATAAATGTTTTTTGACACACTTAAAAATATAAAAAATATTTTTCAAAACAATTTCAAAACGTGTATGAAAAAATATTCAAAAAAAGAACACATTTTAATCCTAATTAATTTGAGATCAAATTTTTTTCGAATTTCTCAAGAAAAAGTGATTTTTAAATATGCAAAAAGATAGTGCATCATTTTGACTGTTGTTTAGTGAACAGACAAAGTGTGGCTTATTCCGAGGGAGCCTGTAGCCAACTCGAGAGTTGGCAAAATAGCGATGAGACGGACGTATAAAGAGAATTATTCGACAAACCCGGATCGCCGGAGGGTTAAATTGTAACACTCGAAATAAGCGAAAGGACCGAAAGGTCGCAGCGGCTTTGCTTTGTATGCCCGGGTGTACAGCTCGACGGTCTCGCGAAAGTTTGTCACAACGGGGGTGAATATCGCGTCGCAGATCCGCATCCGAGAATTCTCAGAAAACAATAGAAACCCGTCTCTGTCAATGCAAAAGCGAGCATTTATACCTCAAGCGTATTTATCGCGAGATATTCCCTCATAATTCTGGCAAGAATCTGTTCGACTCGCAATCGTGGTACAAAAAGTGGAAACGATAAGTTTTATTCTTTCTCCCTGTTAAACAGATAATTTGATATATGCAGCTATCAAAAAAGGATTCTTGTCCAGAAATAACACTCTTCATCCTATATTTCTGATACAAAATAACTTATTTTGCATAGATGGTAATAAATTTTAATGCAAAATCCAGGAACATTTGTGAAAATGACTGAATTTCGTAATTCTTTAAAATTACGGCTAGACCATTTATAATTGATCAATAATTTGTTGAATTCTTCTACAAAACATACAATTTTCTCAAAATTTTGCTAACAAAAAAGAACAGTTTTCGCTGTCGAACTATTTTAATTCAATCGAATGCGGAATCAAAAGAGCTGCGTTCGTTCGAACGACACGTTGGATGAAAAGAATAAAGTTGAGAAATGAGGAAGCGCATCGGGGTATCTCGACGACGTTGCTGAAGATGAGCACGAGTGTCGAGAGCTCGGCCGAAAATTCTCAATTTATCCAGTCGGTCCTAGACGGACAATGTGGACGTCGGATCGCAGATATTTTCATCAATTCGCTCTTTATTCTTTTCCCCCTCTTCGCTCCCTTACTTCGGGAAACACTCGGAGCTTTCTCCTATAAACGCTGCCCATTTTCACGCCAATTTAATCACGAGTGATACGAATGATTCAGCCGCAAAGCAATTACCTACTCGAGTCTGCGGGGTCGATGGGAAGCAACAATGCTCGTGCAACGTCGTTTGAACGAATAAACGTCATGCATATGTGTGTGCACGCGCCCAATCGATTGTTCAATGCGTATTTTGTGTATACACATATACAAAAATTTATATGAATACAATCGATAAATATATGCACAAAATTTTCATTTTTGATGTTCCTTCATTTACTCTCTTGGACAGAGAGAAGAACGAGGATATTATTCAAGATGGTGAATAGTTCTATGTGTATGTGTCGAACATCGGAAATCTTTATTATTATAATTATATCAGTGAGTACCCAGAATGCGCTGCGATGCTATGCAAAGAAAAAAAATTTATTTTATTATTGTTTTTCTATTATATTCTTCTTTGTTTTTTAATTAAGAGTTCTAAAAATCTGTTTTTTTATAGATTATAATTCGTGGCAGTAACGTCTTATGAGAATTTATTTTTACAATTATTATCATTTGGCATTGCATTTATTCAACTTAAATCGTCCAAAAATTGAAATTGGTTCAATTAATCTTATCTCTAAAAATTTTACTATAATGTTTCTCAATACTTAGTAATTCATCGCTCAATTTCCTATTCTCTGAGTTCTCTTGATGATGATTGGACATAATATTATGCCTTGAAAACTGCAAACCGTATAAAAATGTGTGTGTCGATTCGACAAATATCACATAAGCTCCTAAATTAGACCAAAATTTATCAAAAATTTCCAGCGAACATCTTCGTATTACCAAATTCCATAAAAAGACCTTTCAGTTTTAGTGAATGGAGTCAAAATCAGTCATAAATTTGGCTCCAAATAGACCATCGAGCAACCTCAATATTTTTCCATTCAATTTTAAAATCTGAAAATGTCTCTATAATTTATGCTTCATTCGGATATCCCGATGAGTCCTTGTGGGAGAGCAATTAAAAAAATCTTTTGACGGACGTTTCATCCTGTTGATAAAGTATTTTAATTGTGAGCGGCTCCGATTGGCGAGATTGATTGGAATTTCGGTTGGGCGGTAAAAAGGGGCTGGGAGGTGGGAAGCGGAGCGGTATATATCTTCCTGTCAGTGGGAATTGCCTCAGAGAGTTTCGCACAGCGAGAGATAGCTTTCTGTACGCATGACAATTTAACGTACCTGCGAGGCAGCTCAAACAGAGAGATACGGTATTACGCGGCTGCAGTGCACACACACATTGTCCCATATATATACATACATATAAAACGACAAGGGATATGCTTCGCCCGCGGGAGAGAAACGTGGCTCCCTCTCTCTTTGCCGTTCTGTACCGCGCTGTGTCACAGGGCTGCCAGGACCCCTTTATATGTCCCCGTGTATTCAGAATTCCTTGCTATATACGCGAACGCGAAAACCAGCGAGCGTTGAGCTTTCGAGTCCAAGACGAGTACATATGGAGGTTTATGAACGAAAATTTACCGATATTTATGAACATTATCGGTTATTGATCACTAATCTCATTCCTCGATACTTTTTTTCAAATTTCTCCGATTAATATCACAATATCTTTCAAGTAAATATTTGATAGCGACGATTCCGGAAATTTGGGTCGATTATTTCTCAAAGTGCAACGAAAATTTGGTTAAAACTTTGAATGCTTTTATACACAGGAGACGAAAATATGTAATAGAAGAAATATGACAATTGATCAGTTTTTTAAATTGGAAAATGATTTGCGTATTATTCTTAATTTAAAAAAAATCTTTTGTTTGGTAATTTTTTAATTTTATAGCTGTAGTTTTTATGCCTTATTTATTTTAAAACTATTTTATAAAACATTTTATTTCATTTTTTTATCATAAATAATAAGGGTGGTATTTTAAGTCGAGTTGAATATTTTTACACGCTTTTAACACACGTGTAAAAAAGTTCTTAAAAAATCAATATATAGTCGTAACTGTAACATATTCTCTCAGTGAATATTAATATAAAAATCCATTATTCTTTAAGTTATAGATATATGGCATTTTTTGGCAAAAACTAAGAAAATCGTGACCATGTTTATCATTAAAAATTTCTTTCTTACGAAGGTTGAAAAAGAAATACAAGTCGATTGAAGCAATTAATATTATAAATGGTTTTTCAACATTTAATAAGAGAAGAATTGTATCCGTTATTTTTTTTAATCTTAATAACTCTGAAACCTAAAAAATTAATTAACATCTAGATTTCATAGCTGGGAATATTTCCAATCGTTTGATCCCGGAAAAACAAGTTTATTCTATAACTGAAATTTTTGACAGACACGGCTAATAATACGTGCAACGTATAAAGCGAGAATATACATAGGTATAAAGAGAGTCGAGAGAAACTGTGCTCGTTGTTTGCGAGATCAATTGCAAATAACAGGAAGAGGAAAACGGGAGAGAGAGCATATGAGCGATGAGGGAAAGGATAGAAACGGGGTTGAAAGCCGAGAGAGCGAGCGTAGGAAAAGGACACGCGATGCGCGCGTTGCTTCCGCAATGTGCGAGCGAGCGAGACGAGAATCGCGAGCAGGAGAAGTGCGCACACGGCGCGTTATCTGTTTCGCCGTTTCGGATCGGTTCACGGACTTGGCATTCGCCGCGAGAGCGAATATTATGTTTACCCGTACACATGGCTTTGCGATGCAAATAATCCGGTATTATTGCACTTACTCACAATCCCTCCTCTCGTTCCCTCCTCTCTCACGGCCACTTTTTTCCCTCCGCCGGCTCTTTGCCAGCGAATCCCTTTCGAATTTGTCCCGCCACCCGCAATGCCTGATGCAAATGTCACTCGACGGAGTGTAAATCTGATATCGTGAACTTCCAACCGTCGCACTCTTCTTATTTTTCACATACCTCGCCCAACTTTTATCCTCGCTCCTGTTTTTCTCAATATTTTTCTCTATGTATACATATATACGCTGTATACTCCACATTTATATAATTTATAACGTATATATACTCTCTATGTGTATGTATATTGTATATACTTTCTTCTCGCTTGCAGACTAAATCGCGATATCTTATCGAGACGATTTGTTGATTCGAAGACGTACGAATTTACAAGATTTATTCATAGAGGTTTCTATCACTCGTCCGTGGTGCATACTTCGCGTTCCTGAGTACATGTTTGATTTTGAATTTTCTGTAATCTTCTCGTTACACGCGTCAATCCTGCGTTGGCGCAATATTGCGTTTTTCTGGTTAACATAAAGCTTTGCAAAATATGTTTTTTTTCACTTTTAATCAACACTTTATTATCGCGAAATATTTGTCTTACCCAGCACATTTATTTGGAACATCAGCACGAGTCTCGTGACTTTGTCGCAATATGAACGTGTCAGTTTTTTCAATGCTATATTGCTTGTTTTTCTGGTTAATGCGCTGAACAAAATGTTTTTCTCTCTTTTTATCAACGACTTTGAAAATTTATCTTTTACGTGATTTATTTTTACGAAATGCCAGTACGTGTCTCATGACTTTTTCGTAAATGGATAAACTAATTTATCCATATGAATAATTTTCATGCGAATATACACATTCAAAAATGGTTTTCTTTCTCTTTAAATCAATATTGTTATTTATCTTTAATCAATTTGCCTCGTGCAGAATAATTCATCAAGTTGCACGAGTCGAGTTAGCAACTCGCATCAATGTTTCGATTGCTTTTCAAGGCAATATTTCGATATGGATACATTTTTAATTAATATTATTAAATCTCAATGAGAATGAGTGCCCCTCAAAAATTTTGGTTTCCACTGAATTGAAATTTTATTTTAGGATTATATTTTGCTTAGAATATTTCTTCGAAACAATTGTACAAATCGAGCAAATTATTCGCAATTCTTATCTTGATTGTGTGATAATTTTGCAGAAAGAATAACGACATGGTAGCAATTATTTCTATATCATTTAAAAATGATATATTTTAAAAATTTTCTATTTGTATTTAAAAGTTTGGAAATAACGAGTTTTATTTCATTTCGTGTCTTTCGAAAAAAATGATAATTTTGTGTTGACACGATCAAATCTTAATGTAAATGGATGCACTTTCAAAATATTTTTATCTTCTGAATTCACATTTTATTTCAGAAAAATGTGTATTTCCCGATTATTTAATTAGCACGGTTAAATATTATTTATGTTCATGAATGTTAAATTTATGTTCACTTTGAAAATCCATTTTCTTCCCCGAATTCATATTATATTTCATAAATACATTTTATCAAACAAATGTCCTCCAAACGTCGATGAGTCGAGTAAACTGTCCTGTTTATGGATGCAGTTTTTCAGTAAAAAAAAAATGGAAAGTAATACAGTGAAAATAATTTCCTTTTTGTACGCTGTAGGAAAATTGCGTTGAAAAATATTGGTACGTTATGTAGAAAGCTGAAACGCGCGTGTATTATTTTTCGAGTGGGTCTCAAAGAAAATAGAGGAGGCGCGGGGAAAATACAATACGCGCAGATTACGCGGAGTTCCGTATGTCTGCGGCGGTGCGGGCCATTACAGTGGCAGCGGTGTACGGGGGTAAAAAAGGTACACGCATACAGATACGTGTCAAGCGGAGTTGTGTCTACATTTTTCTTTTTGCAGTGCTCCCAAAGGAAACTGCACGAAATGACAAAAGAAACGGCGTGCTAACGTTGAAACAAAGGAGGTACTCGCGGGGCCCTCGAGGGTTCACTTTCGGAGCAACGATAGCTGCCGTTTTCCCGTCTCCCCCTCATCGTTCCTCTCCCTCAAAAAGCGCCAACTCGCTATTTCTCTTTCTCTCGGCCGCGCGCACTTTCCACCGAAATTATCTCGCGCTTGCGCTCCCTTTTATTTTCTCTCTCCAACAAATGGCATCAAACCGTGGATTGCAGAGTTGCGGAGGATGAGGTGCCGAGAGAGAGAGAGAGAGAAAACGAGAAAAGAAAAAAGAGAGAAAGTCATCGTGAAAGAGATCAGAGCAAGGGAGAGAATAAAAAAAGCGAGAGTCGAGGTCGAATTAAAAAAAGAAAATAAAATGTGTAAACCTACGTACATGTAAACGTACAGCATATCACGAATAAGAAAGAAAACTCGTGCGAGTATAGTTGAGCCGAGAAATCCTTACAATTCGGCGCAAACGACTCGCCTCGCGGTTTGGAAACGCGAGCGAGCAGCCCGCGAGAGATCCTTCAGCGAAAGATTACCGCGGCCATCTTGGATGTTGGTAAATATTCGCGGCGGCAGGGAAAGAGCGTATGAAAGCTCGCGGAGGGGGAATAGAGGGGGGGGGGAGAACGAGGGTGGAAAGCGAACGACGAGGAGAAAAGGAGCGTGGGCTTAACCGTGGTGTTCTCGGCTCGTATAAGCCGCGCGCGAGGGTCGACCGCGAGACAAAGAAGAGACGGAAACGAGGGAAGGAAAGAAAAAGCTCCCTCCTCGTACGGCTGTATATGTATTATATGCCTGGGGAGTGGGAGAGTGCGGAGTCGGAGGTAAAGAACGAGGAGGGAATGCCGGGCGCAAAGAAGTGCCAGCAAGTGGTGCTCGACGGAGCCCAAGGCGGTTATATGCCGGCTACAAAGAATACTGTCGGCTTTGCACCTTTCCAAGATGTCGCGTGGCGTCCACTTAACTATCGCCCTCCCACCATCTTTCTCCTAGTTCTCTTCCTCGTTTTCTCCTCTTTTTCCACCCCCTCATACCCCAGCGTCTTAATTCCTCTCTCTCTCTCACTTTCTACCTCATCTTTCCGCCCTCTGCACCGAAACTTTTATTCCCCCTGCACACTTTCGTTCCGTACGAGCTCATGCGACCCTTCGCGCAGAAAAGCTTGCTCTCCAAATATTCATAATCGACGTAATCTTCCATTTTTTCGGCTCTTTCATCTTTTTCCTCCTCGTCGTTCCTTTTTTCGCCGATCTTCCTCCCGTCTGGACGCGCAATCATGCAAATTACATATACGCGCTTGCTTCTTCGTGAAACCGCGGCCATTTTGCTTCCGAGACTCCCGCGTTAACTCGATCGCCGATCGTCGTCATTTTTTTTTTAGTTTCGCGTCAACGTTTTGCGGATGGGAAGCGGAACGTGATTTCGTCGCAGGGCGCATGATCGAACCGCAGCTTTTCTATAGACGCTCGCTTCCGAAAATCCGGAGCTCTGATATAGTCTCGTTTGAGCGGAGTGTCAAAATCGATAACCTCTCGACATTGTATACGTATACGCGTCCACGCCGCATTTATTATATATAGAGTATTTGTGACGTTCCATAGTCACTCCCGCGTCATTTCGCACGCCGTTCTTCCTAAACTCACGAAATCTCGGAAATATTTCGCGTTGAGTATCGTTCATATATATACAGAGCATTAGCGATCAATTTCTTTCTCTCTCTTAAGTTATTTCGTGAGGACGTTTTATATTCTCCCTTCGTATTACATAAGGTAAACGTTCCAATAGTTAGACAATTTTTGCTGTATTATTTTTAACATTTGAATTATTTATTTCTCAATAAAATCGTATGGATTATTCTTCATATACAAAGAGGCTTATTTTTCATAACTTTTATTTATTGGAACAAACTTGCTGAACCCTGGAGATAGGGTCAATTTTCTACCCAACTATTGGGACATCCTATACATTTTTTATCACTAAAATATGTATGAGACAATAGTTTACAGGTGAATTTGAAGCAGATTTTTTTGTTTATATCTTTTTTAAATAAAGATAAAAAATATGAAAATCCTTAACTATCCAACTATTGGGACGTTTACCTTATAACATTTTACCCAAAGCACTGAAAGAAGTTTATCCGAAAAATTATTACACTGAGATAAAAGTATAGTAGATATTACTGTACAAAAGTGACAACTATACCGATTATTTTTTAAAGAATTACATTTTATTTAGATCCTATCCTAAAAATATTAAATGTAATTATAATATAATTACTATAGTTGTCACTCTATTTGGTAAGATTCACTATCATGATTTCTCTCAGTGTAGGTTTTTTATAATGTCCACTATGAAAATAATTCACCAACTAAAAGACGAAAAGTCATTCAATTCAATTTTCAGAAAAATATTGTTGAATGTATGTTGAAACGAAAAATTTAAATAGACCAAACAAATTTTGCAGTTTTTAACTAAATTTTTGTTCAGTGTGGCAACAGTTTTGGAAAATTTTGAAAAATTTTTAATGTAACTAAATTTTGATTTCAATAATGATAAAAATTGATATTGTGTATGAAAACTTCCGGGTGTTTGAAAAATATTGTAATTGGGGAATTACTATAAAGTTCTTAACGTCGTTGAGTACTTTTTTAAACCGATTCAACATTTATGAGCATATATACTCAAGTTTTAGTAAAAATTTATCGTATCGTACATTTTTATAAAAATTGCACCATAATTTGGTCTTGGAAAATAATCGTGAGTTTATTAAAAGTAATTACCCTAATTTCTATAGATTTGTAAGCTTATATATTTAAGCAGTACAATTGAACTAATAAGATTCTAATAATATGGAGAGTCCAATGTCGAAATTCGTCATAAATTTTTCTTCTGAAGATTTTGATCGACTCAGGGGGCTGAAAATAATTGCTGGATAATTGAAGAATTACGCTGATGCCGCAGGGATCGAAATGATCGAAGCAGCTCGGTTATAAATTTAATGAATATTCCATAAGCTTGGTAAAAAGAGAGTCAAGTGTTTACAAACGGAAAGTTCGGAGGAAGTCGTCGGGAGATGGCAGCACGAGCAGGCGATGCGCGCTCCCGAGGATCGTGCCGGTACCACTTTCCACCAAAACGGATTTGCATCCCATTGAATTTCAAACGAGTGCACCGCGCGGCCTCCCACCGCCTCGGAGCCGTCCCGGTTGTTCTCCACTCGACTATCACTTTCGAGTGTTACGGCCAAATGAAATTATTAATACTGAGCCGAACTCCCACCCGCTGTCTTTTCCACACGAGACGGGGAACGCGTCGAGCACCCCGAATATTTTAATATCGATCATGCGGATATAGCGGCACGAATCTTCAATTTTCTCCATGTTTTAAAAATCCCATTACTTTAGAATAATTAATTAACAATTCCTTTTTTTCGTGATAGGTGTTATACAATATCTTCATAGGTTACTTTGTGTGCGATGAAATTAAGGATGAATTGAAGTAATTAAAAAAATAGTAACATGTGGCTAAATCTTTCATATATATCACATTTCGAAATGAATGAAAAATGTTTCTTTCAAATTTCAAAATGTTTTACCAACTGGTTTGTGAATAATCAGATTTTCACTTTTTAAAATTTTATTTTTTATGGAATATTTATGTATTTAATCTGAATATAGACAACAAAGCTTTGGTCACTGTAAAATTTAATCCATTTGTTTGATATAAGTTTTTTATAATAATTTATAATAGTTCTTAAAGATTATTATCTAAAGATTCTCGAATGAAGACAATGTGTAACCATAAATTTTTACAAATCTTGTTCTATATATATTCTAAAAAGCATATTTAAAAATATTCATTAATTTATATATTTAAAAGTTTATACTTTTAAATTTTGTATATGATAAAACAAGACGATAAGAGTCCCAAAAAAGTACAACTAAGATCTGATATAATATTTTTAAAAGTACAAAAAGTTCAAGAATCTTGAAAAAAAAAATTTCCCACAGGCATTTGTGTATCAAAAAATCTGATTAATTTGTAAAAGTACTCGAAAAGGTTACGGACGCATCAGCGTAATATCTCAATTATCTCGAAATTATTTTCCAAGCCTGTGAATCGACAAGAATCTCGAGAAACGAATGTACGACGAATTTCAGCAGGCCCTCGAGTACATATACTAAAAACGTTATTAGTTCAGTTACATGCCCGAAAAACAGGGTGGATCGAACTCTCGAGACGCACTCGAGGTTCGTTGAGTTCGGCGCTGCTTGATACGTTCCGGGTTTGTAAAACATTCGAGCTTGGTGTGACAAGTGTGATTACGAGCTTGCGAATATTATACGCGGAGCATCGAGAGGGCGAGCAATTTCTCGTTCCACCGCGAGCAAAAGCGCGTTTTCCCTCACTTTTCCTCCATCAAGAAACATGTGCGAGCATTGTAAAACTTGGAAACAACGGAGCAGGCAATGCAAATTATAAACACCGCTCGTTGGCCTTTCGGAGCAGTTCCATTTTCCTGCTCGACGAGTGCCACGGTTCATTCGTAAATTCGTCTTTTCTGTATACCATTTCGTTTAAAACCTTATTTCTTCGCTCTCTCTCCTCGTCTCGGTTTTCCTCTTTGTTCGTCCCCCGCTTCTTTTTTCTCTCTCTCTCGAAAAGCAAAAGTACTCGGCACCGATTCGAGTGGCCACCGGTGCATACGGGTTAGTTTGCCACTCGTCCGCCCCACGCATTAAGCTCCGACGATACACACACTCGAATCTTTGGATTTTTAACCTTGGAGCAAGTGAAATTTAATCGTTCCCGACATTTCACTTCGTATTTCGGTAACAATTGTTCATCTCGTGTATTATTGAAGTGGTTCTATCAAAAATCCACCATAGACACGAAAATATAGAAAATTTGCAAATGATACTGTAGATATTCTACTTTTTGGTTTTTCGTTAAATTTATTAGTGATTTCAAGTTCATACTATCATATTTCAAAAGTTTTTATACCTATTCTTATTTTACGAAATTTTTCTATTATTAACACATACGTAAAATAATATGTGTAACATTGTTAATGCCAATGGAAAACTCATATTTAAGCATATTTTTGTAAATTGATGAATTTATCGTCTTTTTATCAGGAAGAACTAACTTTTTTATATTTTGTGCATATATGTATCAACAAATTTTTAGTATACTATATCAGATATGTATTTTTACTCGTGAGAAATTTTAAAAGTATTTTTTGCATAATTTTTTGTTAAACAAATGTAATGTGTCAAATTGTATCACTTTCATAAGACTACATGAAATTTATTAAAAATTATGTTTCAAAGATGAGCTGTATAATCGTCGTATGTCTTTCACATATCAAATAATTCAAATTTTAAATCATTTTCGATTTTGGACAATGCATTTTCAATTGAAATTCGAATGAGATATTTCTATTCAAAATACAGACCCCTTTCAATAAGTTTCACATATAGGAAACGTCTTAGCAAATTTTATATTTTTGCTAAAAAAAAGTGAATAATGAGAAAGAAAAAACGGAAAATTGTAGTTTTATACGCAAACATTTCACAGTTGTTTAAACAAATTATATTTTACTGTATAGTATAATAATGTGGATAAAATAGCGAGTGATTTTTTGCGAATGAAAGCGACGGTAATTTTGTAAACACGAGAAAGCACGCCCCAGATGTTCGTAATCCCGATTTTTAGTTCTATGTAGTACAACTATAGCAGTAGAATATATAGTAATGAAAGAGCAGTGGAGCAGGATGGCATTGTTTCCTTGTTTGCCAGGTGTTTCGAGTACTCGCGTACACGGTCGAGAAGTGCTCGCGAGAGCTTCATACGCCGAGGCAGCCCGAGATCCGAGAGCATTGTTGGCCAACGCGACGGCGAGTCTCACCAAGAATCTCTCCCTGCTCCAACAAAGCCGGCAATCTAATGCTCTTTTATCGCGCATTGTTCCCAGGCCACGACGTCAAGGCTCCTCTCCCGCGAGATTCCTGTCAAAGAGTGCAATTCCAAACGAAAAAAAAAGAGCACCGGATCAAAAAATCTTCAACACACCAAAAACGCATTTATTTCGCAACACAGTTACGTCAAGATTTCCTTTTTTCTCTTTATTTGGTTCGAGTGTAAACAAACGAGATTAATACCATTACAAGTGTTCAACAAATGTTCAGGACGGTCGAGAAACAAAGTCGAACTCGAAGGACAACAAATTGCATTACGGTACAGATCGATAAGCTTTGATTTTGTCTCCGACTTTCTCAATGACTAGAATGAAAAATAAATACAAAATGACTAGCAGAAATTAGAGGGATTTCATTATAATTTATCCGTCGTACGAGTAGCAATTGTTTCACAACGATGTCTTTCGTTCACCGGTGACAAAAAAAAAATTTTCAAAAAATGTGATAACCGGTTGAAGAACCAAGTTAAGATCGTTTATCTCGACGCATCACGTAAAAAGTTGAAAACGTCAATTTCCAAAGGGGAAAATCTAATAGAAACGTTTGGAAAACTTTCGATAACGTATTGCACACGATCGATACTCGTATAGGGTCGCGTCGAGACGGCTTAGAATCACAAAATGCTGAACTATCTCGAAAAAAATAGTCTGAAACGGGGGGGTTAAATAAGCTATCGACGATAGAAAGTATTTCAAATTCGCGATGATCCCTCTCGTTGCGGTATAGTAGGTACGGAAATGTCTAACCTAACGTAACGGGGAGCAGAGGAAAGGGGACAATGGGTTAACACGATTTATGCATATATTATGAACAGTGTCGGCGAGGGGATGGAAACGGGGTTGGAAAGGCAAGCGGGTAGAGTCAGCGAGCCCGATCGGAAGGGGGGGGGAGACAACGCGTGTGGCTCGAGCGACGACGCGAACCAGAGACACTCAACACCGTCGGGATCAGATCACTTGAAAAAGTCATCATCGTCGAAAGGATCACTTTCCCTAACGAAAATATTAACCGATTCAGACTTTTTAATATCATGGTCGTTCTTCATTTTGTTATTGCCGTACTTGATTTGTCTAGAATTCTTGAGAGAGTTGAGTCCCGGTGGTCCGCTCGTCTCGGGCAGGCTGTCGGCCATTTCCGACTTAGCGGCGACCGCGTTGTCCTCGAAACGGGAGCCAGGCTCCCCGTTATAGAAGGAGTCCCTCCTCTCTTGCTCGTCCTCGTCGTCGTCGTCTTCCTGCGGGGCGTCGCCGCCCGGGTGACTCGGTTTGTCAGCCTCCGCGGAGAAGTCTTTCCAGCGAGCGTCCGCGTGTCCGGATGACGGGAAGACCTTCCAGCCGGGATCCGAGCTCCCGGAAGAGAAGACTTTCCATCCCGGGTCCGGATTTTTGAACCCGGCTTCGCTCGCGGCCGGCTCGGGTTCGGAGTCCCTCGTTCCGGGCTTACCGGCGTATCTTCCGGGTCGCTGATGCTCGGCTTTTCTCAGGTGTTCTTTGACGTTCCTCGGAGTCGACGGCTGCTTCGACTCGCCGTCGGCCCCGTGCGACCCGTCGCTCCCGATCGACTCGAACGACGGCTCGTTCCGGTCGATCGACTCCGTGAAGTCGTCCTCGAACGGCGAATTCTGGCTCTTCTGGGGTGTCGGACGACTCGCCTTGTGTCGGTTCATCCTGCGACGATGGAGAGTCTCGCTCTTCGCGTCCGGACCCTCGGACCAGTACAGCCTCTCGCTTCCGGTCCAGCTCTCGAATTCCTGGTCGCTGTCCCAATAGCTCTCGCGACTTCGGGATCTGTACGGGCGATGGTACAGCTCGAAATCGTTGTCGCTGCACTCAGATCTCGACATGCTGTACTTGTACCTCGGCTCGGCGTACATTGGCTCCGCCGACAGATTTCTCTCGTCGTTCGCGCTGTTTGGCCTCTTCGGCCAGTGCCGCTTGTTCCTGCTCGTTATGTATCGAGGTGAATTTTCCGGACGGTCCGGGATCGCGTAATCGTCCTCCGGCCAGCCCCCGCTCGATCCCGGCACGTACAGATCGTGACCGGTACCCGGTGGAGGCCGTTCTCTCGTTATTTCCCTCCCGTCCCGACAATAGTGCTGTTTTCTGCTCGTGTACATGTCGTGGCCGAACGGCGGCGGTCCGTAGTCCGATCTCGGATCGAGTCTCGGATCGACGCGGGCGTCCGCCTCGGGAGGTACGATTCTCCTGCCGCCTGACCAGAATCTGCTCCCTCCGACGCTCGCCGCTTCCTCCTCCCGCGCTCTTCTCTCGTACTCCCTGCTTCTGGACCACCGATCGTCCTCCTCGTAAGCCATGCTCTCCTGACTGCTGAATCGGTCACGATCCCGATCGTCCTCGCTCCACAGCATCATTCTCCTCTTCGTACGATCCTCCTCGTAGAATATCGGCTCGCCGGGAAAGTGACCCTGTTGCATTCCCGGCTGAGCTTGATTCGGTTGACTCGCGTTCCTGAACGGCTCCCGGTCACCGTTCCAGGCTCTCTGCTTGCTACGGCACTTCCAATAGCTCTTTGACAACTCCTCGAGCTCTTCCTTGTACGAACCCTGATAAGCATATTTTCCTCAATTTTTCCTCTTTTTTCTCACTTTTAACTCATGAGATTGCCGAGAAACATTTGAAACGATCATTTTTTATTTCATTGGTTCTACGAAAAACTTATTTTTTTCGCGTTTAGATCTGGATTTTCACTATTGCTAAAAATTATATAGGTTTAAAAAATTTTTTGAAATAAATGAGAATTGAATTTTGAATATTTTGTTCTTGAATCAATTACTTTAGAGTGATTCTATTGCAAGATTACAGATTTTTGTATCAAAGTTTTAATCATTAAAGAAAGTAATATATATTTTGACCACTTAAATTCAAAGATATATCTGATGAAAGTTTTGATTTTTTTCAAAATGATACAAAAGTTAATTTTTAAACTTGGAATTTCGTATCATGCCTTACTTTATTTTTACATCATTTTACCTTATTAGTATTTGAAACTTTGAAAATATTAGGTTTTAACAAAGGTCAATCAATATTTCACATGTCCCATATAATTTAATATTATGTATATCGTATAATAAAAAAGGTTCAGTAGTTTAGAGAGGTGTGGA
The DNA here is from genome assembly GCA_030522545.1 of Cremastinae sp. A BG-2022a. Taxonomy (NCBI): domain Eukaryota; kingdom Metazoa; phylum Arthropoda; class Insecta; order Hymenoptera; family Ichneumonidae; species Cremastinae sp. A BG-2022a. Next base: position 36,627 of record JAPYYW010000300.1, on the reverse strand, counting down.
GAAGAAACAATATTAGTTCCTCAAAAATATCGAATGTCTCACGCGTATTCCAATCCTTATTTATAAAGTAGAACTTTTAGAATGAAATAGACTTTTCGAGATTCTGATTGGTTCTTGAAAATTCCGTTTTATTTCTATGGTGATTGCAACCAAATTCATAGATGTAAACTGACAATTTCCTTATTTATAAAGTATAACTGTCACGCTTAGAATGAAATAAACCTTTCGAAATTCTAATTGGTTCTTGATAATTCCATGATTGGTAATTGCAATCAAATTCATTGATGTAAACTGACAGTTCGCACAAAAAGAACTGACAGATCTTCAAAAAATCAGTTTTTTACTTTAAAAGTAGAAGCTAGCACGTCGCGTGGCCTAGTTTATAATAAAGTAAAACAAAAAATAGGAAAAAAATGAAATATTTCAAAATAAATTTAGTCTTAGAATAGAAATGTATAAAAGCAATATTTACCAGTGAAGCCGGAGGCATTTGTTGTTTCCTGTTCTGTTGGTACATTATTCCTCTCTGGAGGGCGTGATGTTGTTCCTCGTCGTCTCGGGACCACCGGGCGGACTCGTCGTGCCACGGTGACGAGTCTCTGGGCCTGCCATGCGCAGCCTGCTGGTGTTGCTTCGACCACGGCGGTCCGCCGCCCCGGCTTTTTCGAAAATGTCGCTCTTTGTCGCTTCCGGTGTCGTAGTAGGTTCCGCCAGCTTCCTCGTAGTGAGGATGCCTCATGCCGCACCAGTAGCCAGCCTCGTTCCGAAACATTCTCTTGCCGTTGCTCTCCTCGCTCTCCTCCTCGTCCTTCCACTCGTTGTCGCTCTCTCCGGAGTGCAATCGTTGCTGGTGCTGCCTGGTGTGGGACTTGTTCGCTGCGCCGTCCATCTGAAAGTCTTTCTCGTCCGGGGACCAGGGAGAAGTTCCCCCGACGGAGCCCGGGCCCTCGTACGACGATTTGTCCGAGTGAAAGGCTCCGGAGCTCTCGAATTTCGCCCAATTGTAATCCTTGCCGCTCCCGGTCGACTCCCTGCCGTCCTTCGGCTCCGTCTTGGGTGACTCGGAAAACGGGCAAAATACGTCCTCGAATCCCGAGCTCGGGGCCTGCCCGCCGGTCGAATTCCTCGACGTCGTCGTCGTCGTCGCCGCCGCCGCTCTCTGATCGTTGTTCAGCATCTTGATCTCCTCGAAAATGTCCGCGACCGGTCTCGCGTCCTCCTCGGTGCGACTCGGCGGTTTCTTGGGGCTCTCCGCGGTTTCTCCACGACTCGGCGCGCTGAACAGTCCGGAAAGGAGGCTCAGCAAGTCCTGCTCCGCCAGATTTTTCGGTGTTTGCTGCTGACTCGGGGACGTCATGGTCGAGCTTGGGCGCTTATTGTCGTCAATGGCCTCGCTGGGATCCGTGACGACCGCGGTCGGCTCAGCGTCGTCGACGATTTCTCGCAGAGCCGCGTATCGGTCCTTCGTCTCGGTCACGAGAGTCACCAATTTCGTGCTTGAAGCTTTTTCACCCTCTGGCGCGGGCTCTTCTTCCTCCTCTTCCTCCTCCTCTTCCTCCTCGTCGACCTCCTCCTGGTCCTCCGTCGATTCTCTTTCCTCCTGCTTCTTCGCCTTCGGGCTCTTTTTCTCCAAAACAACCTCCGCGTCTCGTTTCGCCCGCTGCGGATGTTCCTCGGTGTCGTCGCACGAATTCTGGGCCGCCTCTTCGTTCGCTTCGTCGATTCTCGGCGTCACGTTCTCCCTCGACGACTTTTCCTCCTTTCTCGCGTCCTCCCTTTCCTCGTTCTCGTCGTACTCGTCGTTTTCGTCGTCACTGACGTCCGTTCGATCCTTCGATCTTCCCTCCATTGGCAATTCGACACACAAATCTCGAGCCGACGACAAACTTGATATTTTTGATTCGTCCCTGATCATGGCGGTCTCTCCCTGACCTAGTGAAACATTTTTCACAATTTTTTTTCATCCTTTATCTCACTTTTCATCGAATTATAACGTTATAGGGGAAAAAATGAAAAAATTTCAATTGTTTTACCGAAAACTTATTTTTTTCGCATTAATTAAAATTTTCTATCATATTCGTGTAAATTTTAGATTTTTTCACGATCCAAAGAATGAACAAGTTCTTTGGAAAAATTGGAAGTAACTTTGGAAGAAAATACAAATAAATTTTGAGAGAAATGGAGAAAAAATAAAACATTAGTTTTCTGAAAATTTCAAATTTCTCATAGGGTTAACTTCCCAATAGTTAAACATGACTCAACAGTTGAATCATACTTTCTGAACTTTCTTAAATGGTTAAATTTTTTTTTCTTATGTAAATTCATGAATCATATTTTTCATAACAAAGATGTGTTTTTGATAGCCTTATAGGGACAGAGTAGATTTTGCTATTAAACTATTGGGAAATTTATACATTCGAAGATTTCAGTACTTATGGACTATGGGTTTTGAGTTGCTAAAATAAATATCAAGTAATAATGTAAATATGAGTTTGACGTTGATTTTTCTGTTAGAATACTTAAAATATAAGAATATTCAACCGTTTAAACGTTTATTTTACATCTTCCAATAAATGATTTCAAAAAATTGAAATATTTTAGGAGAAAATCAGAATTTTTTTAGAGAAATTCGAAAAAATATTTTTACCAGAGTGCTTTTCGTCAGCGGTCGATGACTCGGTTTCCTGGTGTTCCGGCGACTCCCGATGAGATTCGACCGAGTCCTGGTGAATCTCATTTCCGGAATCTTCCTTTCGTTGCTCCATTTCCAAAAGTTCCCTGAAGACGGCGTATTTGTCGTAGACAGGTTGCTCCTCCGACGATTGTTGCGACTTGATATCCTGATCGAAGTTGGCCTTGAATAGCGGCTCGCTCGACACGAAGGACGTTTCGACGAGTTTCGTGGAACTCGGAGGGGTTTTTGGAAAAGCGCCGGACGTTGGTCTCGAAATTGATCCCGTGCTCTGCTGCGAAGCGGTCGACTGTTCGACCTCGCGACTCGACAATCTGGCGAGACACTCGGTCAATTGTTGAAGAGTCAGACTCGTCAATTCGGCGACGGTCATGTCCAGGCTCGAGGCAAATTCCGCGAGGTTCGACGAAGTCAGTTGGCTCAGAGTTATGTCCAGAGAAGGCCTGGTCGTGACGCTCGAGTTTGTCGTCGTGCCGACTTTTTTCGATTCCCCGGAAACGTTGCTGATGTAAGGATTGCGAAACAGGGTCGCAAAAGTCGTCGGCGTCATCGTTTCGAACCTCGAGGACGAAATTCTACCCCCCATTGTCCCGATCTCGGTCTCTCTCAACGTTGGAGGTGGCGGACTGAAGTCGTCGTCGAATCGTTGCTTCGTGTCTTCGATCCGGGCGGGACTTTTGCTGCTCTGTCGATCTCTCTTCGTCGGCGAGGGCGAAGCCTCGTCTCTCTCGAGGAAATCGTAGTGGAAGTGACTCTCCGTGTGCGGCGGCCTCGGCGGAGGTTTCCCGCCGGCGGCGCCGCGGACGTTCTGCTTCTTCGGCGGCAGCGGGGGAGGATTTATCAAAATTCCACCGGCACCCCTGGGCGGAGGCTCCGGTACGATGTCCAACTCGGCGCTGGAGCTCGAGAGCCTCGAAGCGAGCTCCGAGCGCAACGGCGACCCGGAAAGCTCGCTCGGGTTCGAAAAATCGACAGGAAATTGCTTGTCGACCGATTCCCGGAGCCTCGACATGCCGGCCACTTCCGCGTCGAATTCTTTCTTTCTCAACCCCCGATACTTCTTCAGACTCGTCGATAATCTCATGAGCGACTGGATCGGGTCGCTCGATTCTTTCTCGACTCGGCCCGACGTCGACGCTGGCGCGGTGTTGTTCAGATTAAACGACTTCTGATGAACCGGCGACTCTTCGGGAGGAAGGGATACCGAGAGTGGTTGATGATGGATTATTCTCGCGTTCGATCGACTCAACTTTTGCGGAGACTCGACCTTTGACGACAAAATCCCAGAGGTTGACAAAGCTTTACCGGCGCTCGCTTCCGGCGTTTCCTTACCCAGCGACTCGCTGCCTTCGAATTTGTCGAAATTCGCAAAATCACCGTCCTCGAATACGTCCCCGGACTTTTTACTCGTCCCGTTGCCCGACTTTATCGGATCCAGCGAGTCCAGGGACACGTCGAAGTTCGTTGGAAACGTGTCGCCCGAGCTCGTCGTCACGAGATCTTTAAGAACTTTCTTCGGAGGATTTTTCAGGTGTTGGAAAAAGTCTTTTTTGTCGATGTACGGTTTACTCAGGCCCGTTCCCAAAGGATCCAGTTCCGTGAACACATCTACCTGCGGACTCTTCCGAACGGTCTGTCCAGTCCCGTTCGATCCCTGTTTGAAAATTTTTGCTATTTTTTCCAATCTAAGATTTTAAACGAACGTTAAGGTGGTTGGTCTGCAAATATAGCGTTGGTAGCTTTTATTTAAAATTTGCATAAATATTTTTTGACGTGTCATATATGCACGAGTGTATCAAATTCGAACAGATTTCATTGTTTGGACGTCTAGATATTTGATGCCAAAAGAAATATTCTTTTCAACAATAAATATCTCGACATCCTGACAGTGAGGTATCCTAAAATTTTAAACAAGTTTAGTTTTTCAGATAAATATAACGTAAAAATTTTGTCAAGTATACCCCTGGCATTCCTGATTTTGAATAATCTTTCATTCAGACCATGTTGTTCTTTAATAATTTTGCAACTTCGAATGTCATAAAAAAAGAAAAACTTTTGGTTTCGACTATCACAGGCCAACCACACGAATGCTTTGATCCTCACGTTGTCCTTTTCTTCATCGGCGCTCCCCGTGTTCGTCAAGCTCGCGATTTCTCCGTCGCTGAAGCGTTTCTCATTCTCGTCCAGCCACTGAAGAGATTCGTGAGGCGGTGAAGTCTTTCCGGAAATTGTAGGCTGCGCTGCTGGACTCGATGTGGCCGAAGACGAACTCGCTGGCATCGTTTGTTGGCGTTCCAGATGACCTCGTTTCGAAGTGGAAGGAGGTGGTGGCAAAATCGGCTGAACGTTCGTAATTACCTAAAAAAATTTAAAAACACGAATCATACATTCGTCACCGAACGCTGTTTTTGTTTCTCGCAAAAAGCAGAAAAGAAAAATTTCTGTAAAATTCTTCTCACTTTGACATTCGCGAACGAATCTCCGAATGGATCAGTCTCGAAGGGATCCTCGGACGGTGGTCTCGGATTCTCTGGCGTAATTTTATCCATCTGGTGAATGCCCTGCTGCAACGAATTAAGCTCGAACTGAAGATCGAGAAGATCGACGATGACCCCCGTCTGGGAATCGTTTTTCTTCTCATTCGCGTTGCTGGACGACTTGTCGACATCGAGACTGGCTCTTCTCATGCGTTGAAGGCAACTCTCCGATCCAGCAGCGCCCTGAACCGAAAAATTAACACTTCAAATATTAAAAAAAATATAAAATAATATTTTCAAAAGAAGATTACTTTTTAGACTTATACATTAGCAATATTACTTTCATTATAGATTGAAATTCCGATGAAATCGAGATATAATTTCATATCTATCTTCTTCTTATTAAACATCATTTCAAAACGTGTGGAAAAATTGACGAAGCTTCACATGAATTATTTTTCCTTAATGTATGATTTCAATTTCTTAATTTATGATTTCTGATGAGAAACATCGTCTTTTTAAAACTTTACGTTCAAACCCAATTTTGGAATATGACAATGACAAGTCTAATTGAAAAACTAAGCTTTTTTTTGTAAACTGACTTTTGTGTCCGGCGCCGGTTCCACGAAAATACCACTAATGTGAAACTTGCTCGCGTTCTGCTCGATGTTTTGCTTCGTCAGTTCGATCTCTTTCTTCTTCAGTTCGAAGACCACTTGGAAGAGATCCCGCATGGCAATTACGACCTGGTGGATATAAAAGAGGAATTTTATTAGCATTTTTGTAAAAGACGCGGGAGGTGCTGAGTGAAATGAGAAGCAGAGACGAAAGGTTTCCTGTCGCGGACGACAAAACGTGAGCGAAGGGGAAAAAGGTTGAGTGGTCGAAAGACCCTTCTCGCCCAAGCACGAGTGTCCTCGCTGAAGCGAGAATAATTCGATGCCGGCCAAACGCGTAACCCCGGACAAACCCGGCCAACTTAACACAATTATTTACATACAACCCTCCGCTCGAAAACTGTCGAGACGCCGATATCGTTGGCAGGGTGTTACACTCCGACCAGCAGAAAACGAGTATTAGATTGCTTTCTCCCAAATCGATCAAATACAATTTCAAACTATTACCGGATCACTCCAGTCATCTGACGGAGCAATAATCGCCAATATCAGAACACGATATCCAACCTTGCTCGATTTAACCCGCCCCGCGATTACTGTGTATCATATTCTCTAATACTTATGCTTTTTTTTAAGGATGTTATATTCAAACACAAAAATGAAGAGAAAAATTTTGCAAATTTTTGAAAAACATCTTTAAAATAATTAGAAAAATAATTTTTTACAAATTGCGCGCGTAGTCTTGTGAAAAATTATACAATTTGACGCATTACATTGTTTATTTGATAAAAAATATGCAAAAATACAAAAAAAACACATTAGTAAAAAAATAACATACCGTATATAATTTTTGTCAAGTGTTTAGGAAGCTAATTAACATATTTCATAGTATACATAAATTGTTGCTCGAAAAAGCAACTAAACATTTTCGTTTTTTTATGTCGAAAAACAGTACAAATTTATTACCGTAATAATTTAATGAAAATTAATTTTTTAAATAATTGACGATATTTGAAATAATAAAAATACATTATAAATACTTCTGGAATGTGCAAATGTTGTACAAATCTTTACTTACCTGATTGGCAGCTTTGTCCGTTTTTATTCCGAAAAAACGATGACCCGTGTCCGGCGAGCCGAATATGTACCCGAAAGCTCGTGAATCACTCATATCTTGCGCTATGAACGATATTTTATGGACCGGATGGTGATAGAGGCACTCCTGAAAAGAACATTCCATAATCGTATAAAAATTGTATTTGTTAGATAAAAAAAATATTGACTCGATTGGTACACTGAGAATAAAAAGAATTTAGTTGAATCGATTAAATTCCGCTTTTACAAGCTAAATATGAATAATACAAATTTTATTCAATTGAATATAGTTTGGTTCAAAATCAAATTTAATTCGTTGGAATAAGTAACATACTTGAAACAAGCGAAGAATTTATTGGAAACAAACATAAAATATTAAATATTTGCTGAAAATACTTGATTGAACTAAATATTTAGTTTATTCTAATAAGTTCACTTAAAATATTTATGCAATTTTGTCAAAGTATAAATGTGTGAATGCAATTAAATTTATTCAAATAAAGATTCAAGTATTCCAAATATAAAATTTATCCACTAAAATAAATCGTAAATTACTTTGAGTATGTTAGTGACGAGTAAATCAAATATAGCTGAATGTTTTCATTCAAATAAACTCGTTCCTTTTTCTCAGTGTATGAAAAAATAAATCTTAAAAATTTTTTTTTCGAAAAAAAAACTGTACCCCAGTCTTTTCGTCCCGTAAGCGAAGTCCATCGATGCTAACTTGTACAGCGATTCGTTGTTTGTGCTCGCCAGCGGCCCTGATCGCCATCTTGAGATCGGCGAGGGCCGCCTGGCACATCCGGTCGCCGCGGGCCTCCGAGACCTCGAGGATACCGATGAGTTTTGCCTTGAAAGACACGCCCTCGCCGAGAAACCTAGTCGGCTCTTTCTTGACTGAAAAACAGAGAGACACACATCGTGTTTTCTTTTTCTTTCTTTTTTTTTCATTAAATCCCAATAAATCGAATCTACTCGCGCAATCGTTCGTACATACGGAGACTTTATTCAAATGGGGCTAAAATGGCGCGGATAAAGGATCAGCGGGAAGGACGTGGCGATCGCGGGGATTTATTTTCATCGCCGCACGGGGTCCTCCACCCGCCAAGCTAAATCCACACCGTCGACGAACGACAATTGCTCCGTGCCGGAGCAGGGGGCTCCCTCAATTGAATTATTTGTACATCGTCACGGGAGTTGTGGCATCGGACAATCGAATAATTTCCACCGCTTGGAATTCACTAGCCTGTCACTTATATACCGGCGCGTCTTCCTTTGCTTCGTTAACATTTTTTTTCGAGTCCCAAGATAAAAAAATCACGCATCGCTAATCACAATCGACATACCGGGGATTTTATTAAATTTTCGTTCGACATCGAATAAATTGATGGACCAAAAAATCGATTATTTTCTATTTTTTTCGTAAACACGCACCTTCAATACTTTCAGGATTATGAAAAATGATGCCTGTGATCAAATTTCACCTCTTCAAAAACAATTTAGTGGTATAAATATTAAATATATTAACAAATCTTTAAAATAAATTTTAAATAAATCGAAAAAAACCATTTAGTTTCTAAAATTTGGTTAAGTTTCTTAAGCAACTATTGACAGGAAAAATAGTTGATTTTTTGGACCAGTCTAGTACACATTAAATGAAAATTCATAATGAATTCGATGCATCGTATCCATCGTATATTCATGCAAAAATTTGAAGTACACGAATTCTTTTGACGTTCGTTTCATATATTTGAAGAAAAAAAAGAAAAGCAAACAAGATAAACAAAAACGTTGCTTGATTGCGGAGAGTCTTTTTTTTCGTGAGTCGATCTTGATTTCTCTCTATTGCAGAGAAACAACAGGCAACAAGTACTTTGCACTATCGTGCCCTTCCATTAAAAATTGAGCCCGCGTAACATTAAATCGCGTGCTCTCACCCACTCGAGTGTCCAACGCCAACTGTCGACACTCGAGAATCAACGAGATTCAAAAAGTAGAGGCCTCCAATTTTTTTTTGAGCAGTAATGTACATACACGAACATGACCTAAAATGCAATAATATATATGTATGAGAAAACCAAGAGTATTCTTTCGCATTGATTTTTTTCTTCCGCATTTTCTATCTGTCGGTTTTTATTTTCCAAATTCTATCTGTACGTGCTCGAACGAAAATTTCTTGCAGATAACGAAAAAAAAAGTATTTTATAATTTAATTTTTAAAAGCAATTAAAAAAATTACGATTAACAAGTATTTTAAAAAGGTTCAATGATGTTTTTTTAGTTCTCTTTATTTTTCATTGCAATTTTTTGAAACACATCCAACATACCTTGCATTTTATTGAAAAGTACAAAAACTAGTTAAAATTGTAGCATAATTTTCATGAAATTTTATTTAGCTAAGTTTCTGATCGAATTCTCAATGTAGCATCGCAAATGTTGATGGAAAACTGTTTTTCTGTTTTCTACTCGATCTAGTTAATGACGTTTGTGGGAAATAAAAGTATATTGGTACAAATGCAGCGTGGATTGACAGCATCGACGTGTGTTTTGCCTTATATTTTTAATATCGCGAGTGTAATAATGCACTGGGCAATAAAGGTGGATCAAGATCTTTGAAAGATCGAATCCGCATATTAGTGCGAATGAACGCGGGAAATACGTCGGTCAATTAATCGTGGCTGGACGCATCGATGTTGACACAGCGAGCCCCGTGGAATCATCTGTGCAAACAGAGCCATTAGCTCGATCGCCAAATTTTATTCGAGGGTTCAGCCACGAAAGCTATATAACCAATAAATATGGACCTGGGGAAATAAAATGGGATAGTTGAAGGAAGCCGATGATTGCTGATGGCAGCGCGATATAACGACGCTCAGGATATTAAGGGTGAAATATTGGTGAATTTGACTCGACTTATTGTCCCAATAACAGCAAGGATTTCTTCAAAGAATCAAAATTTCATTCACCCTATTCTCTATGTTACAAAAGTGACTACGCTTACAGATCATGTTTACCAAACTTTTCATCATATTTCTTTCATATATTTATCATTTGAAAATGTTATTCCTATCATTGAAATCTATTTGAGGGGATTGCTAGTACGCGCAGTCTTTTAATTTAAAAAGTATGTGACACTGAAAAATATTTACGTCCAGTAAACCAAAATTTTGCCTGGTCTAATAAAACTTAAACATCTATTCATTTTTCATTTTAATAGAGTCAGAGAAACAGAGTTCGAATAGAGTTTCGTGATTTCATTTTTTTTAATCGTACATATTTTCATTTTCCAATTTATTTCAAGATAATCATATTTGATATATTTTTCGTTTTGCTAACGAATAAATAATTATTTATCCTGATAATTTGATGAATAAAAACAACTTTTAAATAATTATTGTTTATATTTGTTTCGGATTAAAAAAATTCATATTTCGTGAGCAGAATTCTATGAATTCGATAATTTCATTTTTGTAAACTTGTACTAATGGTACAAGTTTACAAAAATTAACTTGTAATAATGGTAACAAGAAAATAAGGGATGCATTTTCAACTTTCAGAGTGACGAGCAATGCCATCTGATCGAGGGGTTGACGTACTACGTTCGGCACAGTGAGGATCAAATAACCTGTTGTGTCGACCGCGGGTAAGTAAAGACGACTATATACCGGAAAGGATAAACGTTTCTTTGGTTCTTCACGTTTATCAAATAATTGAATCTCCATAACATTTTTCGCCGAGTAATGCAATTTATAAATCGTTTTTCATCGTCGACAAAGACATCGATTATAAAATTAAATTTTAAAAAATGCCACTATTCCAGTTCTACTATTTACATTTTTCGATACAGAAATGTTACTCGCCCTCTTGAATAATTTGTAACATTTTTCAAAATACAGTAAAACAGGTGTGTACACATTGATTTGATGAAAAGGTGTTAAAAAAATATTTGAAGAATGAACGTTTGATCGCGGAGAGAGATAAAACAAAAGGTGAACGATTAAAGTGAGGATACTCACACTTGCAAGGACTATTCTTTTTGCGTAGGGTCTGCATCTGGGCTGTAAATTGGCGATAAGCGGAAACGCGACGACGAGCGTACGCGGCGAGTATGGAATATCCCCGGTCGTGCGATTCACGTTGTCGCGGCTATATATCGGTCGATTATTTTTTTTTCGCCGTTTGGGTCGTCGTCCTCGTCGTCCCCGGTGCTGTCGTCGTTCACCCCGAGGATCTCGACAAAGAAACATCAACACGGACGCATTAGCGAAAAAAAATGGATACACGAAAACACTCGGGTGTGTTACATGGGATAATTGGCGAAAACGTTGGCTAGGCTCACTCTCGATCGACTAATGACACTTGTCGTCTTTCCGCCGCGACCTTCGTCTTTCGCGAACTGTCTTCGCTCTCGGAGCGAACGGCCGCGGGGACTCGGGGAATAATGGGGCAAGCGCACAGGAGGGGATAATTTGTTGCATCTATATTATATGGAATAATACGCGAAACGCACTTTTCAAGGGGGGAATTTAATATGGGTGTCGCTCGTCGAAATGTTTCCCTACCTCGCGTGTCCGACAGTACCCCGAGGTGTAAAAATTCAGGGGTAACAACAGCTGCCTCCGCCGGCACAGTTCGCCCATGCCAGCTTCTCTTATTGATCAATAATACACAGTTCCTAGTACGCGGTGGCGTCGCTCACGGCCCTCACCAACAATTCAGTTCGATTCTTACGCTTCAAAATTCTATTTTATTCATCAAATAACTATATCTACCTCGTTCTCCAACTACATACACACACATGTTGTTGAAAAATAAATTTCTTCCTGCTCACATTTTCGGAGCAATTTCTTCTGTCCTGGAAACAAAATTTAATTTAATATGGAATTTTGAAAATATAAATAATATACTTATTTTCCATTTCAGTTTTGTTAATAGAAATTTATTTAAAAACATGTCTAATATCGTATTTCTTTGCGTATTCAATCGAAATAATCAAGTTTCATGAAGGATTGTAGGCGTTAATAGAAATAGGGGTAGTTTTGCTTCGATTTGGAGCACGTTTCGTATTTTGACAATGTGGTAGTACGAATTTTAGCCGCACGGAGCGCTAATGGTGGCAGTGCCATGCATGGTGTACATAGGACAAGTAAAAGACGAAAAGTCAATTTAATTGAATTTAAAAAAAAATGTCATTTCTCCGTTTTGTCATAAGTTCACAATGTTCGTTTTATAAAGGTGGTATAACAAGGTATTCGAGAGTCATTTGAGAGAGATTGAAAATTCGTGACTAGTCGCGAAATTGTCTTTTTTTTGTCACAGTTTCGAGGTTAAATCCAAATTTGTTGCAGGTATTCGTGGAAAAATGTGACAGAGGCAAAAAATAGGTTGCTGGACAGCATAAGAAAAGGTCCAGTGGCGAACTCAGCAAGAAGTCCCAATTTCACTGCCAAGGCGAGCAAAACGAAGACATGCTTGCCATTGATACACAAATTAGGTTTAGCTTCGGCAGGTGCTGCGGGCGCCTGTGCAATGCGCATTTTATACCCCAGTAAAGTTTTATGCAGCTCGGACCCAGCTGTCCTTGATCTTGTACAAAATAATGCACCGGATGAGCATTTTTTATTGAGGCGTCTCATAAAGTATCTCCTCCCTCATCTATGCTTGTTTCTTGTAGCCCTGACAGTAAGTACATCAAGGAACAAATAATTTTTTTAGTTGAACGCACAATAAATGTCGTTTCTTGTAGCTTGTACGCTACATTGATAAAAAGCCTGAGGAATACAAATTTTATGTGCTAGAGTGCCTTTGTCGTGGCTATTTTAAACATCTGGATACCTCAGTACGTTGGACTAGTTATTAATGTGATAACAAAAGTAAGACAAGATGCAAAGACTGGATATGACGAGAGCAATTCCTTCACGAGCGTTTTTCAGCAGCTCGTAAAACCAGCTCTGCGGCTGGCTCGCATGTATGTAGCTCAAGTATGTAAACGTGTAAACACGTCATTTGAAAATTTTATCATTAGTAGATTATTAAAAAAAAAAAATACTCTTGAAAAAATAGAAAATTTTTATCTCTAAATATTTTAGTGACAACAATTTGTTCCAGGCTTTCTTCACGTTCACCTACATTTACACACTCTCCTGCGTCGGCGAAAGAATCGCGGCCCAGTTGCGTCATGACTTATTTAAATCGATAATAATGCAAGACATCGCGTTCTTCGATAAGCACAGAACAGGAGAGATCGTCGGTCGATTGACCAGCGATATTCAGGAGCTCAAAAGTTCGTTCAAAACGCTCGTGTCCCAAGGGCTGAGAAGCGTTACTCAGATAGTCGGCTGTGTCGTATCAGTTATCGTGATATCTCCACAATTAACAGGTGTCATGGTACTGTGCATGCCAACGATTATATTCGTGGGTAGTCTATTAGGAAGAAGTTTAAGAAAATTGTCGAACGAGGCGCAGGAACAAATTTCGAAGTCGACAGCCGTTTGCGAGGAAGCGATTCATAATATGCGAACGGTAATATTCGACTTCCGATAAGTGTACTTCTTCGTTTTTTCATGTATGAATAAAATAATTGATTCGCAGGTAAGAGCGTTCGCCGGTGAGGAAAGAGAGGTCGAGTCTTTTACCCAGGAAGTGGAAAAAGCTGCTACGCTGTACGAGAGACTTGGCCTCGGCATCGGGCTTTTTCAAGCGGGAACAAACCTCTTTCTCAATGGCATTATTTTATCGACGCTTTATTTCGGTGGTCACTTGATGTCGAGTGGTCAATTGTCGGCAGGAGATCTCATGGCGTTTCTCATGGCGACTCAAACGATCCAAAGGTCGCTCACTCAACTGTCTCTGCTCTTCGGAACGTACGTGAGAGGGACGAGTGCGGCTGGACGTGTCTTCGAAGTGCGTTCCTCATTTTCGCATTTATCTCATTCTTACCTTTCTAGAATTCGAAAGTATTATTAATTTTTTGACCCAGTACCTGGACATGCCACCCGCACCGATGATGGTTGGGGGCGAAAGAGTCGACAGAGATTCCTTCGTTGGCAATATCGAATTTAAAAATGTCGTATTTCATTATCCAACGAGACCAGACATGACCGTCCTGAAAGACTTCAATCTCACTATACCGGCTGGAAAAACTGTCGGCATCGTTGGCTCCAGTGGAAATGGAAAATCGACGGTTGCCGCACTCCTTGAAAGGTTCGTTTCCGCAAGAAACATTCTTAGAGAGAGATAGAAAACTGTTTTACGAGTCTGAGCTTTCCCGCAGAATGTACGACGTTAATAGTGGCTCGATAACTATTGATGGAACGGATATACGATCCGTGGACTCGAGGGATCTCCGAGGTCGGGTATTGGGCTACATCGATCAGGAACCAATTTTATTTTCCACGACTATTATGGAAAATATAAGATACAGCCTGGTTGGAGCAACGGACGAAGAGGTTTCAACTTCGTTTGTTTTTAACTTTTACGTTAATTTTTTTCGAGTTTATAAGTCTGTCGATGTTTATTCATTATTTTTTTGCAAAACAGGTGATCGAAGCCGCTAAGCAAGCAAACGCTCATGACTTTATTACGAGTTTTCCAGACGGTTACAATACTCTCGTTGGCGAACGAGGTGCACAATTGTCTGGAGGCCAAAAACAGAGAGTGGCGATAGCTCGAGCTTTGTTGAAGAAACCTTTGATTTTAATACTCGATGAAGCTACAAGGTAAACATTTTTACATTTCTATTATTGAACTCTCTTTGAAAGAAATTAAAGAAATATTTTTTCTTTAGTGCCTTGGATTACGAAAGTGAACGAGTTGTTCAAAAAACTTTGGATGATGCGACGAAGGGCCGAACTGTTTTAATTATTGCTCACAGGTTGAGTACTGTTATGGGTGCCGATATGATCGTTGTGTTACAACGCGGGAACATAGTAGAGGTAATTTTCTTTTGTATTTTCAACATTTGCGTCTTCATACCCATTGTTGTGAATTTTTTTTAGATGGGCACCCACACGGAACTTGTCGCGAAGAGAGGAGCTTATTTTAACCTTATTAGTCAAGAGGAAAGTGAGAACCAATGACTGAATCCAAAACGAGTCACTTTGTAACGAATTATGCGAAATTAAACGATTCGAGTTGAATAAATTTCGACACCTCACTGTGTTAGAAAATTTGTTAAAACCTCAAATTTCTTTAAAACGCTTACAAGAGATAATTTCATATATTTATTTTTAAACAGTTAACAAGTATATCTTATTAAAGCTCTGGAAACGTAGATATCAAAAAGTTTTAAAAATTCACCAGCATGAAAAATTACCAGTCTGGTTGTGGTACTCTGAATGTAAAATTGTTACTGCTAATGATACTTATAGCAGCTCCAAAGTACGGCATAATGTAATACGACCCATCGGCTGGTCCAACTATTTGAGTTGCTATCAATATCACATCACAAAATTGTCCAATAAACAGGAATCCTAGAGTGCTTAATTTTAACAAGCCAATTGCTGGATATCCGAGATAAAATCTGTCAGCTCCAAACATACCCAAGAAAATGGATAACAGTAAAGAAGTTTCGAAGGAATATCCGTTCCTGGAACAAAATCCATGAAAGCCTGACAAATTTTGTTTCAAAATCTTTTTCAAAATTCTTTTTTCCAATACTCACGTCCACTTGCATGGTATTTCTTTTTTGAAGGTATCGTTCTGAGTTCCATTGCATATTAATCCTGTGGCTGCTTGACATATAACTGGAATAGAAAAAAATTGTGTGAAAAAATGTCCAAACCGAGAATAATAGTGAAAAAATCAAAGCCAACCTGAAGCTTTGTTTTCTGGAGTGCAGTTGTGTGGTTGTTGAGTTTTTACGTCAATGAAGTCATAATCTGGATGAGGACAAATATATTGACCCATCAACAAATTGTTGCAGTCTATTACATACGGAGTGATCTCTGCTCCATTGCCAAGAGGGAACAATGCAAGCAGAGCAATCCCAATCGACTTGAAAATAATTTCTATCATTGTTGTGCATACTCCAAATTCAAAGTGAATTAACAAGGAGCTGCTAATCAGCAATGTTTACACTGACATCGTCTGTTTACGTCTCCACTCTTCGATATTATTTATATGCAAGATACCACTTTACTATTTAACAAACATATCCAAGGTTTAGAGCTTCACATTTTGTATTTTAATCTGGATCAGTTCTACCTCGAAGTTCTTTATAAATGTTAAAACAAGATTTATCTATTTTTCTATTTCAAAGGTTAAATATGATGAGACTTCACGAAGGTTAGGATAAAAACTTTTGCCAAGTGATCGAGCGATTCCAACGCCACACACGTAGAAATGCTAGACCTCTGTGAACCGCGCAATACCGCTACAAAATTTGCGATCGTTCCCTTTCTGAAGTATGTTCAATAAATTTTTATTTACAATATTTATTTGTACGTATTTATTTATACATTATAAAATTGTATAATTCATTATGAATCAATCATTCTAAAGTCTTTTATAGTAAAGATAGTTGTAAGTGATTATCAAAAATCTTTAGTCATTTTTTCTTATATCTCCCGGGCTACTGTCAGTAATTGGCTCACTTCCGGCCTAGAAACTCTAGTCAACTAGACTTCCAATATATATTGAAAAATCTTTAAAATTTAAAGAAAAAGAAGGAATAAAATATTAATAAATTTTTCAATGAATAAAAAAAATTCAACGAGATATCTGTAGATTCGTAATTTTTGATAAAAGAGTCGCTAGAAAATATCCATTTTGACGTTCTACAGTCACCTTCTCTCGTGGTTAGTGTACGCTGGTGCAGTACGACCTGTATTGTTCATCGAACGTTAAAATTTGTTAAATAACACGCTGTTCGTACACGAATAATAAAAAATGCCGAAGAATAAGGGTACGTTTTGAGTGCACTTTCATAAATAAATAAAAAATTTAGGTCTGGAGCGTTTTCCTCGAGAAAATTTGTTCAGAAATATTTGTCGTTTTACGGGCAATGTGGTTAGGTTCTTAATAACCTGTGACAGTACCACAAGCTCGATGGGAATAATCAATGCCCCAGAGCAAAAAACTTTCTTTGTAACCTTTACAAATGAAATTCCAATGATAGTCTTATCTAATTATAGGAAAGGGAGGAAAAAACAGGAGGAGAGGAAAGAATGAGAACGAAACTGAGAAAAGAGAGTTGGTGTTTAAGGAGGATGGTCAAGGTAAAGTCCATTTTACTCACGTTTCTGAATATTTTTGTTTCAAGGCCACGTGCAAATTCATGAAAAGATATAAACATTTTTGAAGTACGATACACAATCGAAATTTTTACTTTTTTTGATATTGCTCCTTTTAATAGTTTTATATTTATTTTATATTGCAGAGTATGCCCAAGTTACAAAAATGCTGGGAAATGGCAGGCTCGAAGCTATGTGCTTTGACGGAGTCAAGCGATTGTGTCACATCCGAGGCAAACTCCGCAAGAAAGTTTGGATTAATCAAGGCGACATTATTCTGATAGGTCTACGAGATTACCAAGATGCAAAAGCTGATGTTATTCTGAAATATACCTCAGACGAGGCCAGAAACTTGAAGACCTATGGAGAATTCCCTGAGACCGGTCAGTACATGACTTTTTTTTATCTTCTTAAATTTCCAATGAACTTTTATTCTAAAACAAATTTGATCATTTTGTTTTCAGTTCGCATCAACGACACTGTCACCTTTGTCGAGGATGGTTTTGATGAGGACATTGAGTTTGGAGATGAAATCAGCGACGATGATGAGGATGATGTTGATAATGTAAGTTTTATGCTGGAAATGTGCTTCCTTAATTTTAATCCTTACTTCAAGTTCAATGAATTTTTGTTTACTCAGATCTGATCATCCGGCGAGCGTGTCGCAGTGCAAAGAACATTAGTGCGATAAAAAAGAAAATCAACCATCGAATAATTAAAAATCGTGGGAAAAGATTGTCAGTGTTGAAAAGTCAACCTCTGACAGATTAAATAACTAATTGTATCTATAAATAAATCGTCACGTTTTGATTTGTACTGTGTTGTTGTTCGTTCTGTGGACGATTTTAGCGAATTCGTATCATCGAGAGAAATGCGGATAAAATCTGTTGGGAGATTTCAACGAGATGTCATGCCACACAAAAAACTGCGAATTGTGAAGATTATTGATCAATAAATGGCCGAGAGATAGGATTTTCCGATGGACACAATTTCGTCGTTATATATGCAATGAAAAATAAAATGCTTAGATAATTAGCCGACCTTAATAAACTCATTAAATAATAATTAGACACAATTGTTTCGCCCATTATTTCTCGCAAAATCCGTGAGCATCGTTATTTAGATTAAAAAAAAAATGTAAATTCATCGATTCTTCGTTAACGGAGCGATTTCCGTTTGTAAATCGCATGCACGGTGCATATGTAAAGCAACTTGTATCATTATTCACTTTGTTTGAGACAACCAGAAACGTCGTATTTTCTAAAATCAATAAATAAATTGTATGATTACCGGTAAGAATGTGTTCGTGTTTTTTTAAAAAAGATACGCAGTCCAAAAGCTATATTTTTAAAATTATTCCAAAAGCGTCCGTTCGAGAGGTAACATTTTATTTATTATGCTGTCATTGATAGCTCTATCACACAATAGTACAGTATGCCATTGCTTTTTGAACGGTACGACATAGCGCGGCACGTCAACAACGTTGGGCACACAACATATCCCTTACTTTTTTTCTCGACTTATTCAGCGGAGAAATTTTAGAGTTAGAGAAAGAGAAAGGGGTAAAAAAGCTTGGGTAGCTCGACAGTAGTTTGTACGTACGTAATAGCCCTTGGAAATCTCAACTAAATCGTACAAAATTTACGAAAAATCTTGTGCTGATGCAATACTGGTAATCAAATGAGAATCGCGTGCACGTCTACTGAGAAAATGTGCCAAAATTTTGGCTTCGATATGAAACTTTTTCAACGAATTATTATTCAACGTGATGCTGTGAAACAACAGATAAGTTTATTATATTTCCGTAGCAGACGTGCTCAAAGTTGAATTATTCATGGTGAAAGAATACTTTTTTTTTTCTGCAACATCGTTCGCTTTACAAATTTCATCATTTAGAAGTGGTAATGTACCCTGCTGTAGGCGAAAAAACATTTAATTACCAGTATTGCAGTATTTGAGAAAGATTACGTTAAAACGTCTTTCTATCTTCACATTTTGCATTTTTCCTCTTTAATCTCTGTAATACAATTAGGAGCAATACAATATTAAATTGAATGCATGTGATTGTGCCTTTGGTCCTTAGGTCAGGGAGGGCTCTAGGCAAAAGTCTATTGAATGCGGTATAATAGACATAGGTATAATATAATTTATAAATCTTGGATGTGCAGTCATATCTTTTTTTTTTCTTTTCAACACGATATATTATATATTAATATATTTTTAACCTACAAGAATCCTATATATATATATTCATTTATATATAATAATTATATTTAATATGTCTATCTTTATTATAAACCTTCGAACCATTGTGACAACGAAAGCTATTACGCTGTGCAGCCTAGAGTCAAATCACCGATGATTTTTTCTTCTTCTCCTTTAAACATAGTATTTATTTACGCAGCCTAATTCTTTATTATTTCACAAGACTTACACAATAAATTATCATTTAAAACAGTAATTACCACTTCTTTCTTTTCCTTTTTGTCTCATTATGCATAAATAAAATATTAATTGTCTCCACGATTGTGTGTAATCAGTAATGTATTCGCTAAGAAAATAATGATAATATACACAATTGAAAATGTTTCAAGAATGCACTTTGCATAATTCAAATTTACATGATTCTTTTATTAAAATTTCTTTTTTTTTCCCTTCTTTTTACCATGATTGGCTGTTCCTTCGTCGCGCGCAGACAAAATAAAAGTGCGACGTTTGGTGTATCAGTACTTGCGATTAAAATTAATTCGTTTTTCTCTCTCAATACAAGGCGGCGTCTTATTTCGTACAGACTCGTCATAAATAGCATTAAAGCACAATTTTTTTTCTCTTCTACGTTGCCTCCTTTCTTCGCTGTTTTCAGAAAATTGAAAAAAAGTAGCGGATCCCCGGAGATAGTTTTCGTGTGTATGAAAAAACATCGGCATCTCTCGCGAAAGCGATGCAATTATTCTCCTACGTAAATAAAATTAGCGACCGGGCTCGCGTGCATATGAATAGTACGTGTTCTCATCGGAGATCCGTCAATTTCATTGTGTAAAGTTTTCACCGGATTCCTGAAAGATTCGCGATTCTTTTTGTTCCTCTCTTGCTTATTCTTGCGACGGACACGAATCTCATCGTGCCTCGTATTTAGAAATGTTCACATTCAACGTGGACGGGTTGGCATAGTGAAGACTAGCGAGAAGCTAGTCGAACTAGCAATGATAGTGTTGCTTGAGAAAAAATAACGAAACGCAAAGCGAGTTGATTACATGAATAATAATAAAAAAAAATAAAAGAAAGGAAAGAAAAGGATACATCGCGTTATTACGGAAGCCTAGGCCAATGTGAATTTACGAATACCCACAACGGGTAAATTTTTGGAATATATCGTTTTAGATTTATATGTGTATACATATCGAGTTCCATATATGTATACATACATATTTCGCTGTCGTTAGAAGTAAGGAATCGTTCAATGCGAGGAAATATCGAACTGGACTCTTGAACTTCTTTTGAATCGTGTCAAAAATTGGGCTTCTCGTTTTTCATCGAATCTCGTCATTTTCGCGCCTGTCGTTAGAATTATTTCGTTTGTTTGTTTTTTTTTAAATTTAATTTTCTTAATCTCTTTCGAAAATTCTTAATTATCTCGTTGGTTCGGCTCGGCCGTGTTTAATGTTTTTCTTCTCTCTCTCGTGTTGCATCTTGACCCATCGCTTCTTGCATCATTCCTATCATGTGGTCGAAGCCCCCTGTCGCTTCGCTACCGCTCGACGTCGTCATCACTCGTACTGTTCTCGTTATCCTTTAAAAAAAGTATAAAATAATCATTAAGAAATACATTGCAGAGAACATTTTTTGATATTTTATTCAATGAGATATGTTGTTAAATTACCTTTCTTGCGTTATCGGGTCAATTTCCTCTGTCGTCGTTTCCATGTAGGAAGGCTCGCTGCGTGGCATAAAGTCAGATTCTGCGCGTGGAAAGAAAGAGAAAAAAAATGGGATTTAATAGCGACTAACTATTGCGAAAATGGTCGTTTATTTTTCTAGGCCGTATTTTCGCGCAGAGGCATATTTGCGAATTCAATGTTTCTCAAGTGTTACATCATGCCCAAACAAGGGATAAGACTAGACACATATTTAAAAAAAATATAAATAAATAATGACAACATTACTATGCGTCCGGCAAACAACGGAAATCATAGTTTGCAATAATTATTTATCAGCCATTATTGTAATTGCGCTTTCTCTTTCGTTTCGTCTTTTATTCAGGCATGTGCCGTAAATTTTTCAATAAACAAAAAAGAAACATCTTTTCGTTATGTTCCTTGATGCAAATTGAATTTTAAAAAAATTCATTCAATGAAGTTAATATACTGCTCTTTGGGAAGAACTTCTTGTCCCTGATTATAGCATTTCTTTGTTCTGGTACTTCTCAAAAATGAATTCCGAAGATAAGAACGTGCTACGTGGGGCTAGCTCGTGGAAAGCGCTGACAAAGCTGCTGAAGAAGCATTTCTTACTCTTTTACTCTCTCAATACTTTTTCTCATGGCGCAGTACCGTTTTAAATTTAAAAAAATAATATATTCATTTCGCAAATCTGTTAAATTCGAGGGGCCAGGTAATTTAACTACTAAGATTAGTATTATTAGACGAATAATTAAAACTTCGACTCTTATTTTATTTGTTACTTTTGTGAAGTTATCTTAAAAAAAAAATTTCGATGAAAGTTGTGTTGCGAATTAAAATTCGTATTAGTATTATTTCTCAAGTCTGAGAGCTAAATTCATGAAAGAGGCATTTTACAGCGCGATTTTTTTTTTCATCACAGCATTGAATTAAGTTAGTTTATCTACTTACTTGATATTCGATATGTGTAAATGTAACTTATATAACAATGTAAGTTTATAATAAATGCATGTATGTGGGAGTTTTTTATCCTAAACCTCCCGTTGTATTTTTTATTTTTTTTTTATAAATAGCGTATATATAATAATGTGAATTGAAGATTCGTCTAACAATTCTAATTTCATACCTATACAACATGATCGTTGGTCCCTCTACACTTTAGCTTTATCTTTAGATGCTTATTTTCGTAATAGGAGCTAAAAGAAGGTATGAAGTGTTCACAAATGAAAAAGAGAACGATGAAAGGAAACGAAAAATCATACGTAACTAAAAATTCGTGGAGAAACAGCAAAAAACAAAACGAGTAAGATATCGTCACAAGAAAAGTTTATGTGCGAAACTGTGCGACAATGCTTGCTCTTTTATTTCGATGCAAGCTCTCTGTGATTCGGTGCTTCGAAAGAGAAAAAAAACTACGAACGTTACATTGGACCATAGATGCATTCATAAGAAAAAAAAAAGAAAGACGAGAACATGCTGCTATCCTATTTAAAAAACAATTATTATACATCATGCATAAAAACTAGAAACTGAGTCAGATTGACGTTTTGGAAAAATAAAGCTTGTCTCTTCGATTGAGAAAATCAAGTATAAGGGGCACCAATTTTCCCGAAAAAAAAATCTCGTACTCGCCAGATTTTTTTGATACTGGGATACCACTTTTTCAAGACCTGCGGTCATATCAGTCCCTCGGTTGTCATTCGACAAAAATCCTATCGACGATTCGTAACCGAAGATTCTTTGATTCATCAAGATTTCATTAGTGTGAGTATAATTATGGAAAAAAATATGATTAAAAAATGAAAAAAAAAAATATACATATTGGTTGATCGTACCCAGCTTGCCTCGGGGCATGGCTGGAGAGGGTCTGGACGGCACGTTGGAGTGTATGTGGCTCCAGGACAAGTAAAAGTGCTAGCAGGACTACTAACACCGCGACGACTGTGCTCATCCAGCAAGCACACTTTGATTTACGGCTAGTCGTCATCCTAGGAACGATCCTAATCGGGCTTCTTTGAGCATTTGATTGGACCGTTTGTACCGAGCTCCGGGCTATCGTCGTGTAATACAACATTAGGCTTGGATGACAAATTCATTTTTTTTTCAAGATTTAACAAAGAGAAGTACAATGAAGGAGTATTATTTTTTTTCCCTTTAAACAAAGAAAGTCGCTAGGACCGTACAGAAAATAAAAATGAAAAGAAGAACCTTCTTTACCAATTCATTGTACTTCCAACATTTCTTTGGTAACACTCAATGAATCGATGATGACGAGAATTTTTTTTCTGCTCTTCGCTCTTAGATCCCCAGTAAGCTCCTATTCGCATGACCGTCCAAGCCGTAAAAAAACAGAGAACAGTAGATATGACCAAGAGGTTACACCGTTACAAAGGGAAATATTTTGGTGACTGCGACGATATTTCCCGGATGAGACCAAACAGAGAATCGCAGGATGAATATTTTAATAGTACGAGTAATTAATTCCAGATAGAATGTAAAAAAAGTACGAATTTTCTTTGAGAATCCACTTACGAATAAAACATGTTTGACACTCCGACAAAGCGAATAAATGAGAGAATCAACAAGCTTTCTTTTTCCGTGCGTATGATCGTAACGCGACGTCGCCGGCCGTTGTACGCGCCGTTGCAAAACTTCGCACCTTCCTCCATAAACAATATCTCAGCGATTAATCATGCAAACGCGTTTCCCAAAATTCCAAGCCGGGGCTGCGAGTGTAAGCGGAAGTAGTATAGTAAAAAAAGAAGAAGAAAAAAAAATAAATCCCAGACAGTGAATCTTACGGAGCTAGAAAAAGTGAGAAAAAATAATTTTAAAAGTATAGATTAAGTTTTAAACATATTTCGCATTGTTTACAGAAAGTATAATAATAATAATAACAATGATAATATCTAAAGTACATCGAGATACACTTAAGAATACATTAAAAGAGAAAATGTACTAAAAAGCTGATTGAAGTGAGTACGAAGAAAGAGATATTTATTAAAAATAGCACACTGGTCGACAATAATAGTGACGTTGATGATAACGATGGAGAGATGATGATAACGACAACAACAATAATAATAATGATAAAAAATTAGCAGGGATATTTACATCGCTTACTTAGAATGTTAGCTGTTAATTGTGGTACCTTGGTCGTCTTCCATCGGAGATAGTTCGGCGCCCTCGTGCAGGGCAATGTCCGAGCCGCTAGAGCTTCCAAGGGTTCGTCGTTTGCTAAGCGATCTTCGCCTTTGCCTTGGCGAGCCTTCGCTATCGGTATCGCTGTTCATATCGTGTCTCGAATCGCCGTTCTTCGCGTAAATGTCGCCGTTACCGGATCCGGGTGACGTGTCGGGTGAGAATTGGGATTCCCAGTTTTCGTGATGGCCGACGGCCTCCCTCGTTCTCGAAATCGTTTCCCAGGGCATGGCCTTCGAGTCGGAAGAACGTTTCGTGACGATCGTCTCCGACCATTCGTCCCCGTACTTGCCGGAGCGAATTCTCTCGAGAGTTTCGGCGACCGTGGCGGTTCCCGGGCCGTAAGAGAGCTCTTCCAGTTCCGGCGGCAAAACGCCCTCGGTGATTACCTTCGTGCTACGTTTTATCGTACACGTACCGTCGCCAATGATCTTTCTCAGGATCTCCGGGTCCATCTCACCTCGGGGAAAGCTCTGAGTCAGGTTCGAGGGGAACGGGAGTTCTTCCGGGGCGTCGAACTCTCTTCGCGTCGTCACCGTCGTTACGGTTCTCTTTATCACGCCGAGAGAACCGGGCTCGCTCGTTTCCGTCACGGATTCGACGACGATCGATTCATCACCTCGTTCGCTCTCCTCCTCGTGCTTCTCCTCGACCGGAAGCTTCGTCGACGCTTCCACAACTTTTTCTCCGAGAATCGGAATTTTTGACTCGATCGTTTTCACCGTTTCGATCTTGGTCACACTTTCCTCGATCCTCTGTGTTCCTTTTTCCAAATCCTTGACAATCTTCACCGGGATCTTGCTCTTCTGCTGCTGCTGGGAATGCTGATTTTCCTCCTGGATATCCGACGACTGGACGGAGGAAGCTCTAGCTCTGATCTTCGGACTCTCCGGGGGTCTGGACGGCGCATTCTCGTCGAGTTCCAAGCGAAATTCGCTTTTGCCAGAGGGCTTCGCAGTTTGTCGAGGGGCGGGGACGGGTTGCTTTGTTGGAGCGGAAGTAACATGCCTCTCTACAGTCCCATCAATCTTAGCCGATTCATGCCCTGACCCATCCAAAACAGGACACGGACAAGAACAGGAGAACAAGGGCATAAAAGCACATTGATACATACTAATTATCTCAAATGCTAAATTGCACCCGGCGGTGCACTTTCTTTCTCTCACTCCCTCTCTCTTCCTTTTTTTCGTGCATCGACATCGCGGGCCTCGTTTCCTCACTTTATTCGAAATCTCAAACAATTTTTTTTAATTTGTAAACAATTTTTTTTATCCCTTCCTTCCAATTAATTTATCACGACCCACATACGTACACATATGATTCAATAAAATCGAGTTAGGTTTTTAGTTCGTATCAATATTGCGTTAGTCCATTTATGAAAAAGAAAAAAACACTCATGGAGAATGGTGTCTAAATTCGAGTGCTTGCGTTTCATTGAAAGCCCACGAACGATCGTGATTTTCCCTTCGCACCGATGCATTCGTGATGAGAAAAAAAAAACAAATCAAAAACAAAAATGAAAATAACGAAAACGGTTTCTTTTTTACAGGGAACTTTGGTGATTTTAATTTCCCGAATGATCGTGAATGTACATACAGACTTTCAATGAAAGGCATGCATGATGAAGTATTAGTCGGTGTGAAAGCGTCAGCAAGTGCTAACTATGGAAGATAAAGCTAAATATAACTGAGGGCACCATTGGATATATAATCGTCTAACTTGTTGATGTATTTTATTCGATGTATGAGTCTTGAAGTTTTTTGCTTCATTAGTTTACTGATTAAAAAAATTTTTTATTCGAGTATATAATTTTATTTACAACGTTACCTGATTTTCCGGTCGCTTGTGCCTGCTCGGCGAGACTCTGCGCTCTTCTGACGGCCTCCTCGGTCACATCTGAAATTTGTCGACAGAGAACGGATGAGTTATCGGAGAATTGATACGAGAAACATTGAAAGCAGTGAATAAACGGTGAATTAGATGAAATGATTTGTTCCCTGAAAGACACATGGTTCGGTTCATGCTTCGACAGAGACACCGTGGATCTCCTGTTAATTTTTTTTTTTGATTTGGTTCTCGGTTTGTTTTTTTTTTCAGTCAACGATCAATAATTACTTACTGCATCTCAAAAACATGGCGTTTCTAGATTTCTTTGGGCTATAAAAAAGAATAGACAGTTACAGAGGGGGCGAACGGGGGCTCGGAGGAGAAATAAATTATTTCGAGTGATACACCACGGAGCGGTGGCAAAATAATGTTAAAGCTGCGAAAAAAAATAAAAACCTGAAACACATGCATTAAACTCAATTAAAACACGGTTAAGTCGATTATTTAAATAAAAAATATACGGAGTACGATGTTATGCACGAGAAAAGGAGAAAACATTTCTTTTTTTCGACTTGCCGATCCTCAGACAATACTTTTTCGCTAATTTTTTACCCAACTTTGGAGCTACGCCGAATTCTACGCCGATGTATACCTTCTGACAACAAAATTTGACAAATTTTTCGATTCTATATGTGAAAATGGTTTGAACAATGACGAGACATTAATTTTGTAAGTCGAATCGTTACGTCTTTGCAGTGATCTATTCACTTTTAAATACGATCGAAAGTGGTGCAAGAATAATTTATTGTTTCCAATGGTTCAATCGTGTGTGGATCAACGTTAGAGAGGGAGGATTACGGGAAGACGTAAATATGGTATGACATTGGTGCATGATTATCAGTTCAGTTGCCTTCATGAGAGGTTTGTAGGAACTGAATTTACGTAAAAGCATTAAACTTAAGAATAAAATTAAATAGTTTTATGTTACACACAGCTGGTATGTAAAATATCTATAAACACAATCATTTCAAGATACCTTTAATGCTACTGTCACTGAACTCGGCGGGGCTGGGTGGCGGGGTCGATGCCGTCCGCACAGTTACGACTGTGGTGACGGTTTGACGTGCGGCGCGAGGCTCGAGCTCGAGGTGCTCTATTGAATCATCACCCCCCTTAACGACAACAACGCGTTTTTCGACCGAAACTCTGCTGCTACTGATCTCCCTTATTTCTTCTTTGCTCGGACTAATTCTTTGCTGAATTCTCGATTTACCCTCAGCAGTTCCTGACTTTTCGCTAACCCTATCGAGCGGACCGAATGATTCTAGCCTGACTTCCGACTCAGCTTCCGGCTGATCGGCTTCCCTGACCGTTTTTTTCTCGTCTCTCAGCGGCGACGAGACTTCGTAACTACCCGAACTGCCAAAAGTCTCCTTAGACTCCTGCTTCGTGTCTTCCCAAAATTTCGCCGTGCTCTCTTTTATGTTGTCCGTCGCGTGGTCGATCTCCTTCGCAATCTTGTGCGTGGCACCCTTCGCGCCCTTCACTATGCTCGATATCACTCCTTTTCCCTTCTTCGATTTTCGCGACTTTCCTTTGTCCGGCGTGGCAGCGGCGTCCCGAGCCAGAGAATCGCGTGGGGAACTCGGCTCGGAGGCCGAAGACTCGCTCAGTGGCTCGTCCTGTTGGCGAGAGGCCGATTGCCTCGTGTCTTCCAAAAACATCGCAGTTGCGCTCTTAAGATCTGACTCTGGGCTAAGGATTGGCAAATCCTTCGAAACTACGACTCTGCTTGGACCAAAATCTGGAATCTCCTCTGACGCTATTTTGACAGTCTTCGTTGCTTTTACTTCCGGTTTTTGTGATTTCGGTGCTTCCGTTTTCTCCTGAGGCTGCTGCGAAACGGGACTCAATTTTTCAGCTTGCTTCGCTCGTTCTTCCTCGTCGATCGCTTCCTGCTTCGTTTCGTCCCAAAATTCTTTAACCTCCTCGGTCACTTCGTCCACCGCGTGCTTCGCACCTTTAATTATACTCGATAGAAATCCACCTCCCTTGCTCTTGGCGCTGTCGATCGACGACTCGGTTTCCTCTTTTGTGGCCTTCGCTTTTTCAGCGACCGTCTCAACACCCGAGGTTACTTTTTCTTCAACTTTCTTTACATCTTCCTTTATGTCCTTCTTGACCGTGTCCTTCGATTTTTCGACGTCCTCGCCAAGTTTCTTAGCGGCTTCGTCAACTTTGCCAGCCATTGACTTAGCTCCGTCCGAAATTCCAGTTTTCACGCTCTCGGCAGCATCCGTGACGGAATCTTTCGCCGCAGACAGTTTTTTGGCTCCTTCCGCTTCCGCGGATTTCACACCTTCGGCCAGGCTGGAAGCTCCTCGCTCAACCTTTTCCTCCGCAGCGTGAACGTCCGAGACAATTTTGTCTTTCGCTCGTTTCGCCGATTCCGCGCTCTCGTCCGCGAGATCTTTCAAGTCCTCGGACACTTCATCCGCCGAGTGTTTCGCGCCCTTGAATATTCCAGACAGGAAACCACTCCCTTTGCTTTTTGTTTTTTTCGCTTCCTTCGTTAACTTGTCCTTGGCCTGACTCGCGGAGTCCGTGACCGTCGCGACGCCCGCGGTGGCGGCGTCGCCAATCTTTTTCACGTCTTCGGTGACTTCCTTGACAGCTGCGTCCTTGGCTTTGACAGCGGCTTCCTCTGTTTTATCCGCAGCACGTTTTATCGCTTGTTCGCTCGTTGTAACCGCGTCTCCGACAGCCTGAACTCCCGAAACGATTTTTTCTTGTCCCTTTTTCGCCGCGCTCTTCGTACCATCAACGACTTTCTCGGTCGTCGCGGAGATCTTGTGCGCGAACTCGTCGCCCTTTGCGCCGAGATCCGTGACAGTTTCGTCTCGGAGATCTTTGGCTTTTTTCGCAGCGTCCTCGGCAGCTCGTCGGGCCTGGGCTTCCTCCTCGGCGGCTTCCTGCTTCGTCTCGTCCCAGAATTCCTTGACTTCCTCCGAAACTTCGTCAACGGCGTGTTTGGCTCCTTTTATGATTCCCGAGAGGAAACCTCCGGCTTTCGATTTCGCCTCTTTCGTCTCTTTTTCCGCGGACTTCTTGGCGGCGCCTGCCGCGTCGACAACCGCTTGAGCTCCTTCCGTCGTTTTCTCCTTCGACTCTTCGAGAATATCTTTAGCTCTTTCGCTCGCGACGTCTTTCACCTTTTTCAGATCTTCCTTTGCTTTATCCACGCCGTGGCTCACCGACGATGAAGTTTCGGAGATTTTATCACCGATTTTTTCTACCGATTCGGCCACCGCAGTTTTCGCGGCAGCGGATTTCTTATCGAAGAACTCTTCCGTCGCTTTTGCAGCCTTTTCCGTGTCGTCGGCCGCGCGTTTCGCTTCCTGCTTGGTGTCGTCCGCCATTTCTTTCAGATCTTCGGAAACTTCCTCGGCGGCGTGTTTTCCTCCCTTGAATATTCCAGACAAAAATCCACCCGCTTTTCCCTTGGCTTTTTTCGCGCTCGCGACTGCCTTTTCTTTCGCAGCGTCCGCTGTCTCTGCAACGGTATCCGCTCCGGCGCTTATTTTCTCCTTCGTTGCTTTCGCGTCTTCCTTGATTTCCTTGCTCACAGCATCCTTGGCGGCTGTTACGTCGGTTTTTAATTTTTCCGTCGCATCGCCGGTTACTTTTGCTGTTTTTGCTGCGACTTCCGATATTTTCTCACCGGTTGCTTTAACTCCGTCAGTGATTTTTTCTCCCGTTGCTTTTGTTGCATCGGTGATTTTATCACCGGTTGCTTTTGCTGCGTCAGTGATTTTTTCTCCCGTTGCTTTTGTTGCATCAGTGATTTTATCGCTGGTTGTTTTTGCTGCATCGGTGATTTTTTCTCCCGTTGCTTTTGTTGCATCGGTGATTTTATCGCTGGTTGTTTTTGCTGCGTCAGTGATTTTTTCTCCCGTTGCTTTTGTTGCATCGGTGATTTTATCGCCGGTTGTTTTTGCTGCATCGGTGATTTTTTCTCCAGACTTTTTCGCTGCATCAGTGATTACACCACCAGTTGCTTTAGTTGCATCGCTAATTTTTTCACCAGTTGTTTTTGCTGCATCAGTAATTTTTTCACCTGCAGCTTTTGTGGTATCAGTGATTTTCTCACCAGTCGATTTTGCTGCATCGGTAATTTTTTCACCTGCAGCTTTTGTGGTATCAGTGATTTTTTCACCAGTCATTTTTGCTGCATCGGTAATTTTTTCACCTGCAGCTTTTGCGGTATCAGTAATTTTCTCACCAGTCGACTTTGCTGCATCGGTAATTTTTTCACCTGCAGCTTTTGTTGTATCAGTGATTTTCTCACCAGTCGATTTTGCTGCATCAGTAATTTTCTCACCAGTCGACTTTGCTGCATCAGTAATTTTTTCACCTGCAGCTTTTGAGGTATCAGTGATTTTCTCACTAGTCGTTTTTGCCGCATCGGTAATTTTTTCACCTGCAGCTTTTGTGGTATCAGTGATTTTCTCACCAGTCGATTTTGCTGCATCAGTAATTTTTTCACCTGCAGCTTTTGAGGTATCAGTGATTTTCTCACCAGTCGATTTTGCTGCATCAGTAATTTTCTCACCAGTCATTTTTGCTGCATCGGTAATTTTTTCACCGGCAACTTTTGTTGTATCGGCAATTTTGTCACCGGTTGCTTTCGCAGAGTCAGTGATTTTCTCAC
The DNA here is from genome assembly GCA_030522545.1 of Cremastinae sp. A BG-2022a. Lineage (NCBI taxonomy): Eukaryota > Metazoa > Arthropoda > Insecta > Hymenoptera > Ichneumonidae > Cremastinae sp. A BG-2022a. Next base: position 5,876 of record JAPYYW010000300.1, on the reverse strand, counting down.
CTGCCGTTTTCGCCGCATCCTTCGTCGCGGATAATTTTTCCTCCACCTTTTTTTCCGCAACTTTGGTCTTATCGACGACAGCTTGGACACCGGACTTTGTTTTTTCTTTGATTTTGTCCTTAGCCGCGTCAATTTTCGAGGCAGCTTCCTTCTCAGCGCTCTTGACATCCTTTGCCAATTCCTCGGCAGCACGACGGGCACGTTCTTCCTCGTCGATCGCCTCCTGCTTCGTCTCGTCCCAAAATTCTTTGACGTCCTCGGAAACTTCCTCGACGGCGTGCTTGGCGCCCTTGATTATACCGGAGAAGAATCCGCCAGCTTTGCTTTTAGCTTTTTTAGCGTCTTTTTCGACGGCGGCTTTCGCCTTGGTCGCAGTTTCCGCGGCTTCCTCCGCTTTTTTCTCAACGGCATCCTTGACCGCCTCGGTTTCTTTTTTAATCTCCTTGCTCGCGGCATCTTTCGCCCTGGTGAGATCCTCGTCTACTTTTTTCACAGCGTCGCTCGTCGATTTCTCGATTTTCGCAGTTGCTTCGGAAATCTTGTCCCCGGTGTCCTTTATCGCGTCCTTGGCTTCATCCTTGGCCGCTTTGACTCCGGACTCCAATTTTTCCTCAGCTGTTTTTGTTTTTTCGACCGCTTTGTCGGTCGCATCGCGAATTTCCGCGGAAACCCTGTCCTTGGAATCTTTCAGCGATCGAGCGGCGTCCTCGGCGGCGCGTTTCGTCGCTTCCTCGCCCTTCTCGATCTCTCGCTTCGTCTCGTCGACGAGCTCCTTCGCGTCGGCGCTCGCTTCGTCGGCGGTGTGTTTAGCGCCCTTGAAAATTCCGGACAAAAATCCTCCGGCTTTTCCCTTCGCTTTTTTCGCGTCCTTCTCAACTTTTTCTTTGGCCGAATCCAAACTCTCGGCGACGGTTTCTGCTCCGGCGACGATTTTCTCTTTTCCAGCCTTGGCCGCGTCCTTGGCGGCCTTGCTCGTCGAATCGGCGACCTTCGCTGCCTCTTTGCCCACTTTTTCAGTCATGTCGGAAGCCGCCTTTTCCGTCTTCGTCACAACTCCGACGATTTTTTCTCCGGTCGCCTCAGCCGCATCCGCCAAAGTATCTTTCGCGGAAGCGACTTTTTCCTCGACTCGCTTCTCGGCCTCTCTGGTTTTTTCGGCGGCTCTGCTCGCCTCGTGCGTCGCGTCCTCCAAAAATTTCTGCGTCGCGTCCTGAACACCGGAAACCGTTTTTTCCGCCGAATCTTTCGCTCTCTTCGCCGCATCTTCGACAGCCATTTTGGCCTGCTCTTTCTCTCTGGAGACATCTTTTTTGGTCTCCTCCAAGAAATCTTTCGCGTCCGTGGAGACTTCGTCGGCGGTGCTCTTCGCTCCTTTGAAGATTCCGGACAAAAACGAGCCTCCCTTCGCCTTGGCTTTTTTCGCGTCGTCTTTCGCGGTCTGGACGCCATCTTTGATTTCTTGGCTCACGGCGTCTTTGGCTCTTTCGGCGTCTTTCGATACTTTTTCGGAAACGTCGCTGATTTTTTCGCCAGCCAACTTGCCGCCGTCGACGATGGCGTCCTTCGCGGAGGTCGCGGCTTCTTTTGCATGTTTCTCCAGGTCTCCAGCAGTTTTTTGAACACCCGTCGAAACGTCACTCGCGAGCTTGTCGCTCGCCCTCTCAACGTCCTCGACGGCTTTGTCCTTCGCATCTTTAGCGGATTTAGCGACGTCCTCGAGAGCCCGTTTGGCTTTTTCTTCCTCGGACCCGGCCCGCTGCTTGACTTCCTCGACGGTTTCCTTCGCGTCTTTCTCAATTTCCTCCGAAGCGTGTTTGGCGCCTTTGAAAATTCCGGACAAAAATCCTCCGGTCTTCGCTTTGGCTTTTTTCGCGTCTTTCGCGACTTTTTCCTTGAGAGCTTCCGTCGATTCCGTCATCGCTTCTAATTCCGTCGCAGCTTTCTCTTTCGCATCCTTAACGCCGTCTTTTATCGCATCTTTCGTGTCCGAAACTTCTTTGCTCAATTTTTCAACTTTATCGCTCGCAGACTTTTTGGCCTTGTCTGCGCCTTCCGAAACTTTTTCCGAGGCTGTCTTCGCTGCTTCCGCTGCAGCGTCCTTCGCCGAAGACAATTTCTTCTCGACTTCCTTTTCCGCAGCGGCGGTCGTCTCGACGACCTTGGCGGCGCCCTCTGCGGTCTTATCTTCTAGTTTTTGTTTGACGGCTTGGGCATCCTTGACGGCCTCTTGGGCGAGCTCTTGAGTCGCTTTCGCGGCTTCCTCGGCGGCCCGACGAGCTCTTTCTTCCTCCTCGATCGCCTCCTCCTTTGTCTCGTCCCAGAATTCTTTGACCTCTTCCGAAACTTCCTCGACGGCGTGCTTCGCTCCCTTTATTATTCCCGAGAGAAAACCGCCGCCCTTGGCCTTTGCCTTTTTCGTATCTTTCTCGAGCGAATCCTTCGCGTGCTCGACGGACTCGGCGACACGTTCCGCGCTTTCGGTTGTCTTCGTTTTTCCGGTCTCGATCGAGGCTGAGACTCCGTCGCGCAGACTTTCGACGCCCTTTTCCACATCGTCGCCCAATTTTTCAACTTTTTTGCCCGTTGCGTCGACTGCTTCGGACGCTTTTTCCGAAATCTTCTTTCCAGCGTCCTTAACGGCGTCCTTGGCGGAAATTGCGCCTTCCTCGACGCTTTCCTTCGCTGCTCTCGTTCGATCTAATAATTTATCCTTGGAATCGGAAATTTCTTTTTTGACGGAATCCTTTACGGCGTCTTTTGCTTCCGCGGCTTTGTGCGCAGCGTCAGAGACTTCCTTCGCCATTTTTTCTTCCGCTGCCGAGATGTCGGATTTCAGTTTATCCTTGGTGTCCTTGACAGACTTTGCGGCTTCTTCCGCCGCGCGCTCCGCCTGTTCTTTTTCTTTGGAGGCTTCGCTCTTGGTTGCCTCGAGAAAATCTTTCGCCTCGGAGGACACCTCGTCCGCCGTGTGCTTCGCGCCCTTGAATATCCCGGACAAGAATCCACCGGCTTTTCCTTTCGCTTTTTTCGCGTCCTTGGAAATCTTCGTCTTCGCGGATTCCGCGGTATCCGCCAACGCCTCGGACGTCGAATCGATTTCTTCCTTGACTGCCTTCGCGCCATCTTTTATTTTGCTACTCGTCGCATCCTTCGCTTTTGTCGCGTCCTTCTGAATTTTGCTGCTCGCGTCGGTAATCGCCTTCGCCGTTTTGTCCTTCGCGTCGACGATCTTTTCCTCGGCGGTCACGGCAGCCGCGACGATCGAATCCTTCGCTGAAGATACTTTTTTTCCGGTTTCGTCCTTCGCAGCTTTCAGTTCGGAGACGGCCAAGTCTCCGGCGTCCTTGACTCTCTTTCCGGTTTTCTCGGCAGCCTCGCGAATCCGTCTCTCCTCCTCGGCAGCTTCCTGCTTTGTTTTCTCCAAAAAGTCTTTGACGTCGCCGGAAATCGTGTCTTTCGCCGAGAGCGCCGCCTCTTCGGCCTTTCGCTTCGTCGCGTCCGCATCTTCCGCCATTTTTTCCACTTTCCTCGAGACTTCGTCCTTAGCGGCTTCCAAGTCGGAAGCGATACCACTTTTAACGTCAGCAGCCTTTTTCGCAGCCTCGTCCGTCGCTCGTTTAACCTTTTCTTCCCCTTTCGCGACTTCCTGCTTGGCGTCTTCGACCAATTCCTTGGCGTCTTCAGTCACTTCGTCACTCGTCTGCTTCGCGCTCTTGAATATTCCCGTCAAAAATCCGCCAGCCTTGCTCTTTGCTTTCTTTGCATCCTTCGAGACTTTGTCCTTCGCTGCGTCCGCTGTTTTTGCAACCGTGTCCACTCCCGCCGCCATTTTGTCCTTTACGACTTTGGCGTCTTTTGAAATTTCATCGCTTACAGCAGTTTTCGTTTTAGCAGCACCGTCCTTGACTTTGTCAACCGTTTCTGTAGTCGTTTTTGCAACCTTGTCAGCTCCTGCAGCCATTTTGTCCTTTACGACTTTGGCGTCTTTTGAAATTTCATCACTCACAGTAGTTTTAGCTTTATCAGCACCGTCCTTGACTTTGTCAACCGTTTCTGTAGTCGTTTTTGCAACCTTGTCAGCTCCTGCAGCTATTTTGTCCTTTACGACTTTGACGTCTTTTGAAATTTCATCGGTTACAGTAGTTTTAGTTTTGTCAGCGCCGTCCTTGACTTTGTCAATCGTTTCTGTAGTCGTTTTTGCAACTTTATCAGCTCCTGCAGCCATTTTGTCCTTTACAAGTTCAGTATCTTTCTTGATCTCATCGCTCACAGCAGTTTTAGCTTTCGCAGCACCGTCCTTGACTTTTTCAACCGTTTCTGTAGTCGTTTTTGCAACCTTGTCAGCTCCTGCAGCCATTTTATCCTTTACGACTTTAGAGTCTTTTGAAATTTCATCGCTCACAGCAGTTTTAGCTTTCGCAGCACCGTTCTTGACTTTGTCAATCGTTTCTGTAGTCGTTTTTGCAACTTTATCAGCTCCTGCAGCCATTTTGTCCTTTACAAATTCGGTATCTTTCTTGATTTCATCGCTCACAGCAGTTTTAGCTTTGGCAGCATCATCTTTCACTTTGTCGACCGCTTCCGAGGTCTTTTTCGTTACATCCGCTGTTACCTCTGAAACTTTATCTCCTGTTGTTTTTACAGCTTGTTTTACAGAATCTTTGACTTCCACTGCTTTTTCTTCGGCACGTTTTTCCGCCGCTTTCGCTCCGTCAACGACTTCCTGGACTCCTGAGCTCGCTTTTTCTTTCAATGAATCTTTCATCTCGTGTACTTTGGTAGCAGCTTTGTCCTCGGCTGCCCGTCTCGCGCGTTCTTCCTCCTCGGCGGCTTCCTGCTTTGTTTCATCCCAGAATTCCTTGACTTCCTCTGAAACTTCGTCAGCAGCGTGCTTAACGCCTTTGAAAATTCCTGAGAAGAATCCACCAGTTTTGGCCTTTGCTTTCTTTGCGTCGGAAACGACTTTATCTTTCGCGGAGTCTACACTCTCGGCGACTGATTCCGCTTCCGAAGCAACTTTTTCTTTCGCCAATTTCGCATCATCCTTGATTTCTTTGGTTATCGCGTCCTTGGTTTTTGATGCGTCCTTTGCAAGTTTGTCAGCTCCGTCCGAAATTTTCTGTCCTGTCGTTTCAGCAAGATCGCGAGCCTCGTCTTTGACAGCGGTCAATTTTTCTTCGCCTCGTTTTTCAACATCTCGAACCTTGTCTTCTACTTTTTTCAAACCAGCAGCTGTCGCATCTTTTATTTTTTCCTTCTCCTCAGAAATATCCTTGGCGGTTTTCTCGAGAGCTTGGCGAGCTTTTTTCTCTTCGTCGTCAGCTTCCTTCTTCGTCTCGTCCCAGAATTCCTTGGCGTCTTCTGAAACTTCATCAGCAGCATGTTTAGCACCTTTGAAAATACCTGAGAAGAATCCACCAGTTTTGGCCTTTGCTTTCTTTGCGTCGGAAACGACTTTATCTTTCGCTGCGTCGGCGGTTTCAGCGACCGATTCCGCTTCCGAAGCTACTTTTTCTTTCGCCAATTTTACATCATCCTTGATTTCTTTTTTCACCGCGTCCTTGGTTTTTGTTGCGTCATCTACGAGTTTATCGGCTCCGTCCGAAATCTTCTTTTCGGTCGTTTCAACAAGATCGCGAGCTTCGTCCTTGGCTGCTGCCAATTTTTCTTTACCTTGTTTTTCAACATCTCGAACCTTGTCATCTACTTTTTTCAAACCAGCTGCTGTTGCGTCTTTTATTTTTTCCTTCTCCTCAGAAATATCCTTGGCGGTTTTCTCGAGAGCTTGGCGAGCTTTCTGCTCTTCCTCATCAGCTTCCTTCTTCGTCTCGTCCCAGAATTCTTTGACGTCTTCTGAAACTTCGTCAGCAGCATGT
>JAPYYW010000299.1:0-63948 GCA_030522545.1 Cremastinae sp. A BG-2022a | reverse complement strand
GAGTAGAGATTAGCCAAAAGTCAATGCGCTCCGCATAATACACGCTCTATTCCGATGAATCGATTAGAGGCCTCATGTCTTTTTTAATATAGATATTAATCTCATGCTAGTGCATGGCAAATTTTAGGGAAAAGATTCAAAAAATAATCTTCTCGTGGTAAACGCAAGAATTTCTTCAAGTAAAGATAATATGTATTAAGAATAATATTAAAAAAAAGTAATTATAAAGAATAAATAAAGGTTTTTTTATTGGGCAGAAAGAAGAAGGGGAAAAGTGGGTTTGTCTCTGGCGGTGTCTGATCGGAAGAAAGCCGTCGTCCTTGCCTGCAGGCAAACGAGGAAATTTATACGTTGCAACGGGGGGATGGTAATGACCGTGAGGCGGTCGCTTCCTGCTGACAGCGGTACGGGTCTCGCGCGAAGGTGTTTCGTACACACGGAGGAAACGTTCCCGTCGGTGTACGAACACGTACGCACGGTTATAAGCGCAGCAGAGAGCAAGCGAGGTATAAAGATAGACGTAAACGTCGATGCGGCCTCGACCTTACCTCCATACCTACTTACACTTGTTAGCCGCAGGGAAAAGGGGCGAGGCGGGCCAGAGGCAACCACCTCTGCTGTGGCCTACACCGTCCCCGGAGAAAACGATCCACCGGTGAAAAATAAGGTTAAAAAACCATATTTTTCTCCTCTCTCCGTTCCACCGTACCATGAAATCGGGTCTCCAAAAAGAAAAACAAGACAAAATTCGCGTAATTGTCATCGCGTTAACGAGAAAAGTCATTCTCCACCGAGATAAAATATTCAGCGAATTATCCGTTAAAATATATTTCCACTAAATTGCCATATATTATATATATCTCATAAATATCACAAATTTAAATAATTTTATTCGTATTATATTCTGTTTATTTAATACTCCATTAAAAAAGTGGTTCACTCGGGAAATTAAAAGCACGATGAAAAAAAATCGGGTTTTCTCGCGGTGGAATGCAAACGCGATACGACATTAACCTTTACACAGCAAAAATCGTGTTTACCGACTCGATGCATTCAGAGATTTTCCGAGTTGTGTACTTTCTCCTTTTTCCTCCTTTTTTTTCACGGTTTTAGATGTCTACACGGGAATATGTGAATTATCCCCGAGGGGGAATATCTCCCATGTACACCAGAGGGAGAAAGATAAACAGAGTTTTTTTATTCTTCTTTTTTTAATCTTATATAGAAAATAACGCTCTTCTCGTGTTTCCCCTGAGCAAAGATGAAATCGTAAAAACCGTAACAAAAGTACACCGAGGCATACGAATTTATGTCGTACAAGTATTTCTCCCCTGCCGTTTCTCCCTCTCTTCCATAAAATCATTATTACTTACGAGAGTCTTTCGACGCACCGAACGTTTAACTATCCACGCACAACACGTTTATTATCACCGCAGACACGCCTATACCGCGCTGAGAGCCCACTATTTTAACTTTTTTTTTCTTTCTCAAAACACGAGAATAAGCGTAACGGATGGAGAATGGCTTAATTTCGAACGCAATCAAACGCGACGAGAAGAATATTAAACACTCGGATGGCATCGAATCACGAGGGTGCACGATCAAAGTTCACGATGATTTTTGCACGAAAATATGTATCTCGTAAACACACTGAGAAAAAAAATATCAAAATATTACCAAATATATTTAGTTGATTGTTATTTCGTTGTGTTGATAATTTATTTAGTAATTTATTTTGTGGTAAATTGACATTAACTTATTTCAATGATATTTTGACGTACGAAATGTACAAAACATAGTAATTTTCGTTATAAAATCATCGTGCAGAATTGCTATGTTATCCTCTAATAATTATTACTTGTGTCTTCAACGATTCTATGCTTCTTTTCCGATCTTGTTTACAATTTTGTTGTTTATATGATTAATATTATTATGAGTTGAGTTTCGTAATTACATGTTGTATCTTTGCGGGAAAATTATACTATGTGAGAAAAAATTCGTATAATTCTGTAGTTTCTCCGTATGTCAATCATGTATGTATTATCGCCACGTGTGCTGAACATGAACATCAAATGCACGTGGTGAAATCATTGGGCAAATTTTTACTTTCCAGATTTTCTTTTCTCGCGTAGAGTTGGGTAACGTATATAGGAAAACTTGTGCCCATTGGAAAGCTAATTTTATTGCCAATCGAACTGTCATAAAATCGAACAGATTTCTATAGTGTTCCCCTTTCCATTGATTTCTCTTCAATGTGATAGCGCAGGTCTTTTATTCATTTAGGAATCGCAATTGACTCGAATTTGTTGCAATTATCCTTAAGGATGAATCCGAGATACCGTCTCCGACAAAAGTTAGTTTTTTATGATAAATATGTGAAATTTATAGACATCCCATTTAAACCTCATACATTTGTCGATTTAGACGACATTTGATATTATTCAAAGGAATCGTATTCTCGAATTTATTATGTTTGACTTGTATGATTTGTTTTTTTTTTTTACGAATTCTGCAACTGGGACTATTTCCAACCGATTGGTCCTAGAAAAGTAAATTTTCTAAATTTCGCTTTCGATTTTTTGGCAGACTTTCTTCATTTAAAAAAAAATGAATGAGATCGTAATTATTGGCAAAATAGAGGCATTTCGTTTTTAATCCTTGAACTCATCGATGATTCGCAGACGAATCTAATTTATTGTTTTTTTTTTAAATGCGTAATTCATGACGGTGGAAAGTACATATAATCAAGTTTGTGCGATGAACGGGAAGCGGGCGAGCGCGTACGGGGAATACCGCAGGGTGAAAGGAAGCGAACCGTGTATGCGCGTATTAGAGAAAAAAATTAAGAGAGAAACGAAACTCTCTGCTATTTCACTCGGACAAGTATTCTTTCTGGGTCACTCGTGTGCTTCGGATTCATCCCGAGTGTAATTTTCATCTCGGTTAAACAGGTAACCGCTCGCTGTGCAACCTCCTGTAATTGGATAAACCTTGCCCGTCCGATAAATCGGCCGTAAAAAACGCCATCTGGCTTTTATTTCTCGGTAAGCCGGGATTACCATTTCGGAATTAATGCAAAATTCAATTTCAACGTCACTCTTATCTCCTGACTCATTTTTTATCTACAGCAAACGAAATAGAGACTCTCTTTCGACATTTGTCAACGAAAACGAATCATTTTTTTGTCGTTTCATACGTAATTTCATACGTTTTATTAGGAATTGCAAGTATTAAAATTCTGACCAATTTTTGAAAAGATTTACTCCACATGTAAAAAGTCGAAGCTTGAAAAGATTTTCGTTGTCACGAAAAACGAACAAAAATCTTAAATTTTCGTAAAAGTTTGAATTTTTTCAAAATAGTACGTAAAATTTATACAATTGCATGGATTTCAAGATTTTTCCATCATTATTCGTATTATGTAATATTCAAAATGTCCTTTTTCCCATAATTTCTTGTTAATGAATGATTTAAAACCATATATAGGATATCGCGTTTTTGAGCCTTTTCATTAAAACATAATTCATCTTAAACTCGACGGCATCGAATCAATAACTTTTATATAATTATCAATAATTACTTTCGTTCTCCGATGGGAGTCGTTCCATTTGTCGGGGGCGTGAATTTCGTAATTTTTGAGAGTAAGGAGAGTAATGATGCCGAGAAAATGAGAGGAAGGAAAGACGTCCACTGGGTCTCCAGGTCAGCTAAGTAAGCCAAGAGAGCCGGCAGGGACGCGCAGGTGAGGAGAAATGAGTAGCCTCGTCCTCCTCTCACCTCTGTGGTTAAACCCTTCGGGGTCTCTGTTCCCATAGTGATTCAGCGAACGTCGGATTCTTCGATTCCTCGAGCCCACGAGAAAGAGAAGAAGGGAGGAAAAAAAAGAGAAGATTTCTCGATGAGAAGCGAAACAAAATTGGCGAAGCAGGACCGGGAGAGAGAGAGAGAGAAAAAGAATTTTTTCATTGATTGAATGATGGACGTGACTCGGTGTTAACCCCAAAGAATTGACAAGGCGACGGGTCGATCTCTCTTTCTTTCTCTCTCTCTCTCTCTCTCTCTCTCTCTTTCTCTCTTTTTCCTTTAACGAGATGATGGCTTATTTACAAGTTCAACGCACAGAAGAGCGCCCGGCAATTAACCGATGCGTGGCGAGGGACGTGCGTCGCAGTTAGGCTCAATCTAGCCGGCACGGAGAAACGCGCTGAAAGAGGGGAAGAGCAGAGAAGACCGCAGAAAGCGTCATCCCGAAGATCGAAGCACACACGGCGAGAGAAGACAAAATGCAAATTCACGCTACAGCCGATAGAGGAAGGCCAATTGTTGCCGCGTCTTTCTATCCATAATTCATGACGCCTCCGTCAGAGGGCGCTCTCCTCGCCTCGCATGCAAATTCTTTCGGGGAGACAAACGCATTTGGACGTCACCGAGATGGAACTCTTGACGTTTTAATCTCATGACAAATGCTTTCGACGTGACAACCTCAATTTTTCGAGCCTTCTTTTCTTTTTCTTTTTCAAACGAACCAGAGGAAGAGAGAGAGAAGAATAATATATAAAACAAAGACGTCATTTCTAATCTCGAAGAATGCAGAATGTTCAATTGGCGTGTAAAATGCGTTTTAACGCAAACTCGCTACGAGTTGAATCTTTTTATTGCTTACGTTTTTTTCCTCCCCTTTGCACGCTCGTTGATCGTGAGGTACGCAAGATATGGCGCTTGGTCGCCGTAGAATCGTGATTTTTCAACCTCAAAACAATCTTTGCGAGTAGAATGAATCGGGAGGTAATTTTTGAGGGAACTGGACCATGGGAATCGATAGTATATGATGAACGTTAATTCAGTAGCGGTTTTTCTCGTTTATCTCGAATCTGAGCTCGTGAAAATACATCGCAATTGGCGAGGGGTATTACACATGAAAACGGAAGGAGAGCATGTTATATGTTGCATAAAATTAACCCACTTCGGGGCCCCTCTTTCTCTTCCTCCTTCTCGTCGATCAGGCTAAAAGAAGAAGAGTAGGAAGAAGACACGGGAGCAATTACGAAGCACGTCCATCAATTACCGCGGAGAAATACGGACAAGGAGCGAGCGCATAATTGCACAAGGAAACAAAAAACTCTCGATAAGAGCATACGCGACGGGCATTCTTCAATTCGACCGATCCGCATCGTGTGCTTTCCATAATCTATTTAGCATAACGCGAACTTCGCTTCGACGAGCATCATGAAACGTATTAATTATAACCTCGAATCTTATATCCAGATAAACAAATCCTTTAACCGATATTCTCATCGAGCTTTTAATTATTCGAATGTTATTATACACGGGACAAATAAGTCTCATCAATGCGCGCATTATTGTCAGATTCTTCGTTTAAATTCCTTTCATTTGGATACCCACTTGATATTTGTACATTTCTTTTAATTTTTACCTCAATGTTTTTATCTCAATTTTTGTCGTGATTTTATTATTTCTATAATAAACACGAATGAGATTCCTGAAAAATAGGAAAAATTTTCAGGTACATAATTCCTGCAAGACGAGATTAATGATTTAAACAGCAGGGTCATCATTTCCAAAGCAACGCGCACGTTGATTTTTTTAAAATGAATATAGAGATTGGCCAAAAGTTAATGCAATCTATTCTGATTAATCGATTAGAGGTCTCATGCCTTTTTAATACAGGATTCGCTGTCTGGAAATTAAGATACTAATTATTAAAAATCAAAAATTTTCACAATCTCATAAACCTTATATTAAAATTTGTGATTTTTTATTTATAAATATTTAAATTTCTAGATTGTGAAGTATCTTCGAATTCGGCATACTTTCTAATATTACACATATTATCTTGGAAAAAATGTCAATTAATAATATTGCCTGAACATTGCATGTTAAACACCTAAAAGTTTAAAAAACGTGCCCATAATATCGGGCGATCTTGAATAGCGTCCTTTTAATTCGAAATGCGCACACGTGTTGCTGGAGTGTAAAAGAGCTTGGTCACCCGACTGACTGACCGGTTTGCAGATCAACTTATCGCGTGCGCTCTCGGAGTCTCGCATACCGCGCATCTTTCGCGAATATCGCACCCGCTCGTCCCTTCGTTCCTTCTCCTTCACTCTCGTATATCCATATCTCGTTATACTTTCTACGAACTAGATGGATGCACTCGAGTCTCTTTTTCTCTCCTCGGCCGGCTCGTCCGCGCTTCAACACTCCCCAGGCCACTTTTCCTTCATCCTGCAGCCTCGGCGCATAAATCTCTTTATCCCCCGAGCTAAAATAGTCCATTTATTCTCAGTCCACCGATACCCGTATCGCCCCGAAGAAAAATCGACACTTGTCTCCCTTCGCGATTGATAAACAGGCCCCCGCGTATATTTCCGGTACACGAATAATAATAACGCGAAAAATTATAACACGAAAAATAATTGCATGCAAAATATAACTACACGATGGATATAATTACACGAACGTAATTACATTAAAAATAATTATATGGAAAATAATAACACGATATCGTTTTTTTTTTAGTTTAGTTATTATTTCCACACGAGTAACGAGTTTTGTACCAGTTTTAAACGCAAATTTGTCATGAGGGTGGATTCAGAATGCGAGGAAAAGCGTTCGTCGCAGGATTTTTCCCAACTCCGGTGTTAAGACTTGAGAGATATTTTTAAAAAAAATTCACGCAAATCCTTCGTGTCTTATATGAAAACTTATGTAAAATTTAACGAAGCTTTACGATCTAGAAATCGAGGTATGAGTTATTTAAAATCGTCCTTCTTTAAAATCTTCCACGTTAAAAGTTGTGACTTTTAAAGTCGATATTTCAATTATTACGCATTACAAAGCGTCTCAAAGTTTTACGTGCACTTTAACGTAAATAATACATAAATAAATAAAAGATGATTTTACATTTAGATTACACCCGACAGGCAAAGCTTTTGAATAAGAGAAGTAAATAAAAAGTCAATAAAAAAATAAGAATAAGATAAACGACAATAACAGAAAAAAAGGAATATCGCGTTGGAAACTTTAAAAAATTGTACAAAATAGAAGAAATAGAGACGAAATAACATGAAAAAAGAATGAAGCAAACGTGAAAAAACGTGGAGAAACGGGTGCGGCGGAGATCACGGAGAATCCCATCGAAGCGGGATTCTCGGAGGGGTGATTAAAGTCGCATCAAGCGCCGAATGGAAAAATAATGAAGAGTCTGAAAAATAATGTGTAGAATCGTCCTGGGCGTCGTTGAGACGCCGGAGAAAATGATCTCGAATTCGTCACAGTCGAACGAGCAAAAATACGAAAAATGCACGAAGTGGAGAATATATATAAAACAAAAAAGCCGGGCGAGAGTTAAAAGTAACGTGTGCAATAAGTAGCAGGAGGAGGGAGGGAGGTGAAGGTAAGGGGGAGAAGATATCGTGACAAGCACGGAAGAAATCAATTGCGCCGGAGCCGCGATAATCCCTTTGGCAAATGCAGCATGGACACGTTGAATTTATACTTCTCGCGAGAGTTACTTCCCCGGCGTACGTTCCGCGCTCACGAACACACGCGTCCGGAAGATTCAGCGTCGAGCACACAAGACATTTGTTCGAAACCAGCCACGCGAGATTTACAATCGCGGACGCGCGCTCCCCGTACACAGAGAAAAAATTACGAATACGTATAAAAAAAAACGAAAAGAAAAGAAAAAACGAACGAAGAGGAGGAAAAACTATACAATACTCCTTTATTTTGTGGAACAAAGAGGGAGGGAGAATGACCGATAGCGAGCCCCGTATATGCGTTCCGCGATCGGACACACGGCCCCTGCCTCCCCTCCCCCCTTTTTCATCATCTCGAAACTCTGGAAGCACCACTCGACTGTTTTTTTTTCCTCTCCTCTTTTCTTCCCGTCTGTCGGCTCGAGTATACGGGTCCGCCAGAAGTTGCATAAATCCGAGACCGAAGCGTTTTGTGTATGGTTAACCAAGCGTTTTTCAAGCTTTCGCGATCGATACAAAAATTGTTTTTTTTTCTCCGATTTGATGAAAATTTGAACGAATTTTTTTTTGTCCTATACAAATGGATTCTTAGCCTCGAGATATATCGTTGATTTTTTTTTAATAGAGTGTTTTTTTTTATACGACGGCATTTGAGCGAGGAAGAGAATGATACAAAGATATCTTTTGTTGGACGAACCTTGTAAACAGATGATAAGAAGAATAGCTGGCAAGACGTGATGGCGCATCCTTCCGGTCTCTCGTCTCGGCGATCAGTGTCTGCGATGAAAAGAGCGGCGTTCTTTCTTCTTGTTTTTCCGCGAGCACGGCCGATCGTCGATTAAACCGCGACACAGAATGGAAATTCGAGCGTAGCACGGAAGTGATTTGAAGAAACAACAACAACGAGGATGACAACGGTGGAGAGAGAAAAAAAGGTCCCAGTTCGGGAGACTGGGATGGAGACCTGACGAGAGAAAGAGAGGAGATGAGAGCACGCGAAAAAAAAGTGTCGAAAAATAAATCGCGAGGAGTGCGGTAGGAAGGAGGAGGAGGAAGTGCCTTCTTCTTGCACGACCTCTCTATCGTCCTTCGAGGTCCACGAACGACTGAGCCGGACTCTTGTTCGCTCTTGCCTATAGCCCACACAGAGAAGAACCCCTTCCTCGACTTTCACGTGGCGTGTGCTCTCATTTCCAAGAGAGGAGAGAACACAAGCACGGAGAAACGCGTACGCACACGGATTCGATTTTGATCCTACCTTGCATGACATTTGTGTTATTCCCGCGTTGCCCTCCCACCCGGTGCGCTTCCCCTCGTCGCCGGGCCTGTCCGGATCGAGGTGGCGGCGATGGAAAGACGAGACGAGAGGAGCGAAGAGACGATGAAGGACCATTATCATTACGAATCGTTCCTCTCCGTGTCCTCTCCTAACGCCTATTTTTCAACGCTCCGACGACGAAAGAGAGATTTAAAAACGGCCTGGTGCGGAGGAAGACGACGAGTTTTGCGGTGTCGACGCCGGTACACGAGTCTCGATCGCTCTCCTGGACCATCGTCAACAAACGCCGTATAGAAACACACACACACACACGAGTTACCCTCGTGATAATAATTTACGTATACTCGCCTCATGCTCGCTTTCTAGGCCAACGCGCTGTACGTTTTCACACCGGCGATCTCTTCAATTTTCCTCCTCGATATGAATAAGGTACATTCGGTTTTGGCCATTCGTTGCTCCCTATTTTCGCATTTTTCCTCATTATTGCAACTTTTATCAGTTCTTATTGTTTCATAAATTATAATTTTTATTAGACTTTGAAAAATTTCGATCATTTTTTTTATTATATTTAATATATCATTTTTTATTGCTATAAATGAATCGTTTCTCGTCGTCAGTAATTATTCGTTCAAAAATCAATCATTTTTTTTTGTCGTTTCTGAAGCAATCGTTCACAGATATTCTGTTGGCACATTTTTTTTCGTATACTTGAAACAATCTTTTTCTTGCTGGAACCACACTTGTGTCTGTTCCATATTTGACGAAATACTTGTGATAAATTCGTGAAATCGAATACAAAATTCTACAAACAAGCTTTGAAGAGTAAGCTGTTGTAACTTTTATATGTCAGCAAACGAAATAACTTTTCCAGACACTTGATATATTTATATATTACGAAATTCTTCATACGTATTATGATAATTTAATAGAAATTTATGAATTAATTTTTCTTTCATTGGTTAGAAGCATATGTAGATATTTCATACACTTTGTTTTGATTTTTCAGTTTTACAAGTACCCAGCCGTCTGGGCAAAGATGCCGGTCATCATTTCCGGGAACGAAGCTCGCCGGTGATTCGCCAACAAGTTTTTGTCAGCGGTTCGTCAAGAAAACGGAATGGAGTCAAAGGTGATGACATTGATCTATCCTGACGCGTGAAGAAACATCTCGAGGAAAACTCGCCGAAGGAGAGAAATTTATGGAGAACGAATAAGAACGAGGATCCAGGGGTAAGGAAAAAAAGCGACGGAGACACCTGTGATGCCATCAGATACGATTGAGAAAGAGAGAAGCGATTCCCACGAATATGGTCGTGTGCTCTTCTCCACACTGGACTTTTTGCCGAGTCCGCGCACAAAGATATCAGAAATCGATCGTCTCACGTCCATCGACGTCGTTAAAATCGCGTCAAGCTCCATCCAAATTTACTTCCGATTTATTTTCGTCGAAGAATAAAAGTTTCCCCGAGCTTTCGCATAATAAATTATTTAATTAGAGGCCGTTCAAGGCGAACGGCGAAAGGATTTTACTTCCGCGATTCATTGCGAGCGTCGTTAGACAGAATTTGTCGCGGTTGAATTCCAAGCATGAATTTACCATAATTAAATTTCTTTGTCGAGAACGGGAGACAATGCACTTTGGAGCATATAAATAGAACGAGCTACCTACGCTCGCGGCGAGATCGTTGGTAGATTCCGCATGAGCTTTATTAATCCCGAATATATCTTTGTCTTGTTCTTCGTTCCCCCTCTCTCATTCTCTCTCTCGTGATTTTCTCACCAGCCATATCTCCGATTCTACACCCTGATGTATAACTATATATTCCAGCCCCGTGCGTGCACCTCGGATAAAACGGGATTACCGTCGAGCGCGCGTCCGTACTTCCGGTTAATTCAGAGTCCACGATTCCTTCGGATGAGCGACGACGACACGAGAACGCGTGCCGCTATCTTCTACCGACTCGTTTCATCGCCAGCTGACGATTTCGAGATCGACTTGACCTCCAAATGTAACGTGGCTCCCCGAGTAATTATGCTTTTTCGCTCGCCTATTTTTCCGCGGTGCCGAAGATCGAGCGGAAGATTCAGAAGATCCAGATAATTCCAGCTCGGGCACACACTTACAGCGGAGACGTACAGCGACGTGTTCGTGACCATATCCATCAGATACTCATCGTAAAGTATATGTCTCGCGCGCGGCCTACGAGGAGGAAGACTCGCGGGCATAAAACTCGAGTCTGGCATGTGTGCTCCGAGTCGGCGGCGTGCAGCTTTCCCGATCTCCCTACAGGACACGTCGCCGCCGGACATTAGTTAAATTACAACGTGAACCTCTCACCTCGAGAGCCAGGTTAACCGGCGCGCGTTCCGAATATCGGCTGCGTTCAGCAAACCTCCCGACGTGTGTTTTCCGCATTGACTCGTTTAAAAAAAGATGAGAAAATTAGGCGTTTCGACAGAAAGTATAATCGAATTATGCTAAATTACTGGGTGAACGTTGCCCCAAGAGTTATTCTCTGAAAAAAAAGAGTCGTAGAGCGTTTTTAACGACAGAACCATATGCTAATAGCCAAAACAACCGGTAGGACGCTCGCTTACAAAGTAGCTCAACCACAAATCGGCGGAAATGGGTTGCTAAAATTGAACCGTTTTTTTTTAATTCTTCCGGACCACCGGTGAATATTGAATTTATGGGGTGTAATAATGCTTATTAAACGGAGGCGTGTACACGGTGGGAAAAAGAAAAAAAAATGTGTATGAAAGAAAAAAGTGCCACGATGAGTCTGTCCTACTGCGGAGCTATGCTCTTAATTTGATTGATGCTTCGAGGAAAAACCGGATTCCCGAGCGCAACGCCATCGCCGGTGTGAAGAGACGAGCGTTCCTATGCTCTATTAAATTCTTCTTATTTTTCTTATCCGAGTTTCTGTCATCTTTTTGGTATTGAGCCTGCTCGTGTGCTGACGACTTATTAGCGACTCGCGTCAAAACTTTATCTATTTCTTTCTCGCATTCTCTCTTCTCCTGCTTTCTTTCATTTTAACTATAAATATTCGCTTCGTCACTTTATTGATATAATTACTGATTTCCTGATTTGCCTGATCACTGCAATTCCCGTACGAAGGGAAAGCACACAACGTGTGCTCTTTCACAGAATAATGCTAATTCACTCTCTCTCTCCCTCTCACTTCTCTCTTACTCTTGACCCAATTGAAATTATGCCAATAACTAACAGTGGCGATTACAAGATAGACATTTTTCGATCGAGACTAACATTTCGATTTTAAGATTCGATCGAAGCGACAAAGTTTCTGATGGGGAACATGATTTTCCAAAAGTCAATTTGAATTACAAAGAGAGAAGAAATCACGGCGAGGTAAAAAAATAATTGGAAATTATTCAGTTGGCAAAATTATCATGTTTTCAATCGAATATCCAAATTATGCAAAATTTTTGAAATCTTGAAAAATCATAATTCCAACATCAAAAAAGGTTTTAAATATTTTTTGCTTGCTTCGATGAGAGAACTTCTTCACCGATTAATAATTGACGAGGTTGCATTTTTTCTCGAGAGAGGGCGTATCTTTGAGATTTCTCGTTTTACCCACCGAGCTTCGTAAATACCTGCGCGTTGAATATTTGACAAAATTCGCGCTGCGATCGCTCTGTTATCATAGACATCGGGGCGAAGAACCGTGAGAAACAAAAATGTTTTTGTGCGTCGCCGTATATATTGAAACGTCAAATGGTGAATGTGTCGTGTTTAGATTTCGCTCAATGAAACGCTAATTCGCGTGTTACAACGCTCGTGCCGGTGATAATCGTAAAACTGCATCTAAAAATGTAATAAAATGGCTGTTTCGTTCGTGTGAGTGTTGCAAACCCGGTAGCGTGGATCCTCGTAATAATTTTTTGCACGAATTTCGTTAATGTTGGAGAACGGAGAGTGTCGTCAGCGCGTATTTTCGTTGTCCCTCGATTGAAAAAACATACGTATTCCGCGTAGGCCGGCTATTTCCGCTGATCGATGCTTTTCCACGAAGCCGTAAATGGAATTTACATTCGGACGAGTTCGTTTCAAGTTTGAGACGATCGACGAGTCCAGATTCTTTAACAATCATTCAAACATGCGGTAAGCTCCAATGGGCCTCACATTTTATTTTTTCGAGCGATCCTTTACCTCTGCTCGAGTTTTATCCACGATAACGTCGCCTGAAAATGATCATTTTTCCGATAAGATCATCGTTATTTCACATTTTCTAAACTTACTATCTTAGTTTTCTCATTTTGTGAAAACTTCTAAGCTTCTACCTCGAAATTTTTCATATTTTCATACTTTGCCTCAATTTAAATGAATTTAGAATTTTTTGCTATAATTTTGTGGACTGGAGTCAATTGAATAGATTTTTTTGACAATTAAATAAATGAATTCAATATTAAAAATTTTGTTCTTTTTTTGTATTTTCTAGATGAGGAACTTGAGCAATGGCACGATGGTCAACTGTTCTGTCTGGGGTTTTCTTGGCTCTATCTATGGTCCTATCTCTCGGCAAGCTGCTCATGCTTGCTGCCACCAACGGCAATAACGGCGACCTGACCGAAGCTGATCAGTGGCTCACAGAAATTGGCCTCAAGCAGTATCGTCCTCTCTTCAGGAAAAACGGTAATAATTTTTCAATTTATGAATTACTAAAAAAAACTGAGAATTAGCTAACCAAAAGGTCCAAAAACTCGAGAGACTTTATTGAAAAATCTGCATTGAGTGTGATAGAGATGTTTCGAGACAATATCCGTCATCTGAGAGAAAAATCATAAAAGCTGAGCTATAAAGAGCGATCGTAAAAACGCTTTTAGATCGTGAATAAAATGCAATATTTACGCGATGAACTTTTGTGGAAGAACCATAAAAGACTGCTTTATTTTGCAGTCGAGTGTACAGAGGCGTGAAAAAAGTTCGGTAATTTTTGGCATCGAGAATTTCGTATTCTCGCGAGGCCACGAGAGTTCGAAGGCAGCCTCAAAAATGCAGGCTGCATCGAGCCTATGAATAAAAAGAGCACTCAACAATAAAGTGCATCGTTGAAGGAGAGGGAGAAAAGAAAACGTTGAAGAACGTATACATCGGGTGAATGAAGTGACACTTGCCATCGTTATGGCAGAGGGGACCTTTCCCCTCTTTTTTTTTTTTCTCTTCCTCTTAACACCGAGCTCCAGTGACTACGAGATTTTCTGGTCAGACACATCCACTCCTTATTTCTATACATTATTCATCCCCACACGATGGGGATGAGACGAGGAGACGAGAGAGACTCGTCGACGACGATGCATCTCACCCTTTTCCCTGCACTTTTCCAGATTCCAGATTCAACACTCGTATTCTCGTCACGTTCTTTCCCTTCCGTATCTTAAAAAAATGTAACCGCAGTTTTTCTCTCTCTCTCTCTCTTTCTTCTTCTTTGAACCAACGACGTGGAAAACAAAACCGTCTCGTTCAGACGGAATGAAGAAAATTTTCACAAAGGCTCTTCCCGGTACCTGCAAATTTTTATTTCGTTAACGAGGGTGCATTTTTGACCTCGTTTCTTATACTTATTTTATACTTTTTTCTTTATAGAATTCGTGGCTATTCTTTTCGTGTGCTTGAAAAAAAAACGCGCTATGAAGCATTCGCGTGCTCGTGCAGCGAAAGAAATTAGCTTTATTTCTGTTGATAAAGTCTACATGAAAGTACAAGAATATACATATATGTGCTTGAATATATATTATACAGTATTCTCCATCACATGGTGAAGGTCAGTCTACTATTTTATCTCAGCATCGTAAATATTCTAGCAAAGAACAAGCCACTTCTATCTCCGGCCACTTACAAAATCGATGGACGGTAAAAATAAACTTTGCAAAAGTATCCTCAGTGAGCTTGGGTGGCAAAAAAAAATCTGATTCGTCATTCGTTTACAATTTACGAGGGAACGAGGCATGATGCTCGCGAAATTCCGTCGCTTAAATTTCCATCAACATCCCGCGAGATCGAATTGGAATTTATTTCCCCCGGAGGAACACATTTTCCGGTATATGCGAGAGTTTTCCTTTTTTTTGTTTTCTTTTATCCCTCCGAGTGAAAATCTGCAAAAAAGTGCGAGAGATAAAAGTACAGGGAAAGAAAGTACCCTTCTCATATTTAGCGGCAACGTGTATATTCTTGATCCGGATTTCCGAGAATGTGTGTAAAAGTGCACGAATAAGAGAGCGCGCTCGGCTGCTCGGTGCACGCTCGAATTATAAAAATATATCTCGCGCCCGAGACATTTTATTAGACTGAAAATCTCGAGGGTCGAGGAGGCGAAGAAAAAAATGCGGCGATCTCGAGCGTGGAAAAATATTTGCTCGGTAGTTGCGAAGCGATTCGCGACGAAAGATTGAAACCGAGTCCCTCTCGGTTGAGAGGCGAAAAAGAAATTCTGAAGACTGGAGTGTATTTTTTATTTTCCGCAAATAACAAAAAATAAAAATAATAAATAAATAAAAACAGTTTGCTCCGTCGAAGCAGGATTAAAAGACTGACGCTTACACTTACGAGCGAGTAATTTCGGTGCAAGGTGTACACATGCGTGTCAAACGTTGAATGAAGGAAAGAGAGAGAAATTTAGAGAGAAAGAGAGAGAGAGAGAGAGGGACACGGAGGACGATACGGATCGGGGGTTGTGGGTGAGAAGGTGACAGAGAAGGGGAAGAGAGACAGAGCGAAAACTGCTCGGAGGGATGGCGAGTTGTACTGAGAGGCCGGAGAGGGTAGTGGGGCAATGGTTGCTCTCGCCGTGTAATCGTATTGTATGCAGTCGACTGACGTGACTCCGCAAGAGCGGATCGCAACGGAGCAGCCGTGCAAAAAAAAATCTGGCGAGGATAAGGGACGACAATTCGAGAGCCAGCAACACGAATTTGGGTTACTAAAAGAGGGATTTAAACGTACAAAAATATAAAAAAAAACGTACAGAACGACAAAGAAATATCGAGAGAAACGAGAAACAGTCGCGAGAAATATTTTGAAAATTCGTACGATCATATAAGGGACGAGGAAGAAAAAGTTAAGGGATTATTATCGTAGCAAATATGCACGTGGTCGAAACTCGCGACAGAGATACGTCACGAGCCACCTTTTTACAATTTTTGTCAACGAGAAAACCGGAGATAGCGCGGGAAGGAAAGGCGATTTTCACGTCTACGAGCCTCTGACACACTCGTCCTTGCTGTCCCCTCGCGACCAACTGAAAAAACAAAACAGTTTAAAAATTAACACAAGAGTCGATAAAACGAAAAAAAATCGTTTGCCACCAGAGGCCTTTTATCTACACTAAACAAAAAAACGGTGAAGGAAAACATTCGTCGTTGGTTGTCGCTTGTTGACCGTTCAAAACAAAAAAACAAAATAACGTTATGAATTGTTGATCCAAATTGACACTCGCTTTCGAGGCTTTTTACAGTCGTGTCCCGGACTGGTCGAAACTTTTTTCTACCGTCGGGCTAAAAAGAAGTCTTTTTCATCGTGTGCTAAAGGTGTGATTTGTTACCCAGACCAGTGATCAACGCGAAATTGCCTTATCGTAAGTGATTAAATTTTTTTCATCGAATCGAGACAAGGAGAGATTGAAAGAGAGAGAGAGAGAGAGAGAGAGAGAGAGGTATCGTAGACACGAGACAGAAATGTGTTGTATCAAATGCATTTGGTTTAATTCTACTCTCGACGCTTGTTAATCTCGCCGGGATGGTGAAATCGATGCGAAGCAAACAGTAACGAGATATTCGGGTTAAAAGGGATTGAAAAGATTTGTTTTGTTTTTTCGTTGCACATTTGTTATCTTTTTAGGGATTTTACGAATATTTAAAAAAATTTCATCACATTTGTTTTGCATGAATATTTTTTAATTCCTTTTTCTTTTTGCTCCGGCTTATAAATTTTTTTCCCTCTGAATAATTTATAATTTTTAATCCTTCCAGTTATGGTCGACGAGCAGACGTATTTATGTTTTAAAAATGCAATGAAAGATTAATCTTCTCGCAATGAAAAATTGAAACGATCGCAAGAAGAAGCTCACATTTTATTATCAGTATTTTTTTTTTCAACATTTCCAGTTTTTCGTATTTTAAATTTAGAATTGAAAATAGCTGAAAATGCAGAAAAATAATATACGTTGAGGATAAGTTTTGAAGAGTGAAACTAGCTCAAAGTCGTTTCGGATATCAGACACTCTTCAGTAACTCGACACGGATGCACTTTCAGGGTTAATTCAGTTTTTCGATTTTCCTCGGCGTAATATACATTATTCTTTACAACCTTGGCTGTTTTAAAAAAAAAAGCTTTTTACTTTAAAATTCGCGTTACCGCGCAACAAAGTTTTAAACACAATTTTTTTTAACGCACAGTCTTCCCGTTGGAGCGATCGAAGATCATTCCCTGAAGTAGTTTACTAACATTTTTTGCACCTCTCTCGAGGCAAGGAATAGCGGAAATTTACGTCAAAGAAGGTTATCCGGTAAGCCCCGTCGGAATTGCGAGACTCGACGGAGGAATCGCGATCGAAAAGTTTGGAGAGAAAAAAAAGAAAGGTTTTCGAGGGCAGGAAACGAGCTTATGGGAAACGAGGTTGTGTCGTGCGAAACATGGCAGGGTACACGAGCGTGAGAAAGACGACGAGACGAAGACAGCGCTGTATATCCGGTAGAACGGATTTTCCTGCAATGCGGATCACTGCGGAGAGATCTCTTTGTGCGAGAAAATAAATAAACAAACTGAAATAATGGCGGGATTGCTCGGTCAAAAGGCTCGACGCTCCTCCAGCTCGCCAGATATAATAATAAATCGTTCCGTTTTATCGACGCTTAACGCGAAAGATCGATTCATCATTATACTTTTCCGCGTTGTATGCACAAGTATTTCGTAGCCTCGGGAGAAAAGTCGGCCTGATCGATTTTCATGAAACTCTGATGGTTCCGGGTGAACTTTTCCACACGCTCGTATTCGCGAAGATCGATTTCTCACCGCGCATAACACCTTGACTCGCGAAACAAAAACACACAGCACGAGAATGAATTCGAGCGGCAGATTTCAGAAGAATGATTTCGCGCTAGGGTATAAAACACGCGTTATCGTCCGACAAGTTAATCCGCATGAATTTCAAGCGCGAAAACAAATGTCTGTATATGCACTCGAGATTTTTTTTGTTCCCGCCTCGCGCGGTTTCGCTTTCTCTCTCGCTGCCGTGAATTTAGAGCCAAGTCGAGAGAGTCACGAGAAATAGTGCCCCGACACGAAGAGTGCACGCACGAGATCGCACGCTCGCCGTAAATTATCCTCGCCTTGACGAAATAAATGAAAAGTTAACTAATGCCCGCGGAGATTCGCGAGCCGGCGACCGGAAGCCTTTGCACACAAAACGAGCTGATGAGGAAAGGCCAGAAACCCGTTGTATATTGATTCGGGCGAAACTTCGCGAGACTCTTGCAATATTCATCATTTCATTGTAGGAGGGCCGAGAGAGGAGGGGGAAAAACCTTCCAGCCGAATTCCAGAAAGTTTCGTCCTCCTTATAACCTTTTTCACGTACGCGGTAATATCGCCGCGAAATCCGGCGCTCTCTCCGCACGAAAATTCTCCACTTCGCGAGATCCTCCTTGAAAAAGCTCTCCGGCCGACTCGCGTGCGCATCGTTCCCGCGATACCGATTCGCCGACGTTTTACTGCCGGCGAATGTAACGCTAGATTCATCCGTAGGCGGACGCTTTATGTAGGCGTTTTACGAGCCAGAAATGGGACGCCACCGCCGCTCTTACTGTCAATCAGACAAAACTTGACCTGTGCTTTTTTTCTTTTTCTTTTTCACACACTCGTAATTCGAACTTCGGGGAAAAAACGTGACGTGCTAGTTAAAGGGTTCCTCCTGCTACTCGATACTTATAATTGAATATCTTATTGACAGAACAATTTCTGATTGTTTTTTGCTTCGTATTAAAAGTCATCAATTTTAAACATTTTTATTGAATAAAATTCATGGAATATTTGTAGTAAGTATGAAGCATTAAAAGATAAGCATTTCTTCGAAAGCTCTGGGTTAAATATGAATATTGCTATTTCCATTGGAAATATTTCAACACTTATCTTGATAACCTTCGTTTTTTACGACTCCTGAATCTTTATGAATAGTCGATAATTAATTATGAAACTGCCTACTTGTCTTATCGTCAATTATTTTTTTAATTCTATCAAAAAATTATGTGTTTAGCATTTCGTCATAATATCTCGTGTTAGAAATGCATCTAAAAAATTAAATTACACTTTTAAATGGTCTATAACCTACACATATATTATTTCTTATTGTACAGTTTTATTGACTCTACAATACATATATATTTTTAAAGATTTTTATCTAATAATTATTGTAACAGCACGACCACCTTGAATAAAAATGAATTATTTATTTGCAAAGAATAACAGCTGCCGATGCATATTTCACGTTCGAAATTTCTCAGTATCTCCATTAAAAATTGACCCCGAAATACAAAGTATAAAATGTTGGAAATATATTTTAAGCAAATGAAGAATACAATTTTTATTTCAAATATACCTAAAATAATAGAATCGAATTTGTAAAGCGGTGTGCTAAAAGTATCGAGTGTCATGTTTTTTTCTCAGGACAAAAGTAGTTCGTTGGGGGTGAAACCGTCGATTGATTGTCGCTGTATCGATGAAATTCGAACGGATGCAGATTGGGAAAACGAGATAAAGCGTTTAGATGAGAAAAGGGAAGAATTGAAATTTGGTTTGGGAGTTAATATACCTTCGGTGGAAAATGTGGAGCGCACGGAGAGTATTCGGGATCGATCCCGTTGGTTACCTTCATAATACCTCCGGCTTCTCTCTCTCTCTCGCTCTCTCATCCATAATCATGAGTATGTGTGACACACATATGCCCCGCGGGTTGTCCCCCTGCCCCCCGCAACCACCCTGCCGCCCTTCTCACCGCTCGCCTTCCAGAAAAGGATCGTTAGCACGAAATAATGTCAGTGAAGGATATCTCTCCCGTGTATGGCAAAGGTCAAGAGTCCATCCGAGGTCGCGACTCATCGCGATCCTCACGCTTTATTTCGCAACCCCCCTCACCCCTTTTTTTTCTTTTTTTTTTCAATTCAACGCCAGATGAAAAAAGTATTGCTCTACAAAATCCTGCTCAATTTTCTGCACATTTTCAATCTTCGTTTTATCCACTTTATTCTCCTTTATTTTATTTTAGTATATATTTTGTTGAATGTAAGAAAAATTTTTAGTTTTTTTTTTCTTTCATTCGCAAGGGAAAATTTCAAGGATCTTTTCAAAAGCGGTCTTGTGAATTTGTGAAATTTTAATGGAAAATCATTGTGAGGGAAGCCTCGAAGAGTCGCATCCGCGGGTAGAAAGGATGAAAAAAAGGGGGAATGAAATATTGAAGAAAAATCCCCAAAAGAGTTTTCTGAAGGGAAACGAAGCTGAAGGCTAAAGCGTTTTCAAGCAGTATGCGGACTATGTATGCGGACGGCGAGAGAAGAATGAAATGATGAAAAAGATGAAAGCACCGAGGTTTCGCGATTGCACGAGGCAATCGCACGGCCTCGCGGAAATAATTCGTCACCCGCACGAGTCCCCGGTCTCTCCACGAATTAATTTTTTTTTTTCCCTCGATCTCGCGCTATTACTTCCTCTCAGGTCAGCCGGAAATTTCGCGTGATTTTCCTTCTCTATTCTCCCCTTCGTTTCAGCGGTCTCGAGCAATCGCGATCACCGGAATCGTAATATATAATCTTCCCTCTTTTTTCTTTTTTTTTTTAGGAAAAAAAAAGAACTTTGCTCCAAACTTCTCTCCGCCCTTTTTCCATCTGCCTCATTCTCTCTTTTTAAGTACCCCGAGAATCTCGTGTTCGAGACTGTGTATAGCTCGTATAGGTGATGGAATCAGGTCACGAACGCTTACAACTTTTTTACCGCGCTTCCCGGTCCGCGGTTCAAGTAACGATTTTCCTTTTTTTTTTTAATTTTCACTCCTCCCTTTTTTTCCCGGTCCTTTTTTATTTTCATTTTTCCGCCGCACAAGTAGGCAACACGCTTTCCGTGCCAAGCGCGCGCCCCGTTCTCTGTCGCGGGCACTTTGCCGATACAAAGCCCGCTCGTCCAATCGCCGCTTCTTCTTTTTTTTTGTCGTTGATTTTCTCCCTCGCTCGCTCTTTCCCTGTCTCTCTCTCTCTTTTTTAATCACTCGTACGACTCGAATCGATGTCCCCGATAAAAAGTTTTCGATTAAGCGGAAAGGTAAGACAAACGGGGGAATAATTAACGGAAGTTGAGCGCAGAATGTATCCCGATTGCGGTTGAGGAGGAAAAAAGCTCGTCCCGAGGAAGAGAAAAAGTCCGCGGAGATAAGGAAAATGCCGAACAGCAAGAAACACGGATGTCGAGATGGGCAACGCGACAAGGATCTTTTCGTCGATGAAATTTCGTCGATCGGCATGTCGCTGCGACCCAGCGGCAGCGCCTCTTCCGGTGAGTCGCCGACGGCAACTCCGTATCAAGCATATTTTATTGTCGAATATACGATTAATTTTTATTTCTTTGCGACCTTCGTTCATTTTTTTTATTCGATCCAATATGGCGGCTTTTCGTAAGCGGTACGCAACGTTCATTCGAATTTAACGATGATAAGCGTCGATAAAACACGAGGCAATTAAAAAGCAATTATTTTTCTCGAAAGCAATCTCTCGAGTTTTTCGACTCTGGACGATAATATTTGGTCGTAACTACGTCGATAATAATTTTTACACTTTCAGCTTAAAAATAAATTCTTCGCAGGTATATATTTAATGTCACTTTTATTACGTATTTGTCGTATGGATTTCGTGCCAATACGTTGAAAAATATATAACAGGAAATACATTGCGATAGTCACTGTTTATTACGACCGGAACATTATTTTTTTAAAGAGGCGGTAATTTTTTATTTTCCGAGGGGTGAGAGAGAGAGAGCTAGTTTGTGAAAAATGGCGTCATTACAATTATTGGGGAATTTTCATTCAGTAGGAAGGTATTTTATAAGTTTTGGCAGCGTCTCGGAGAGCGAGTGCAATGCGAGTAATTGCCCGGCCGTTCGTAATTGAAGAGGGCCCGCTGTTTGCAATGCACTTTAAAAAATGATTGCGCTCCGCGGGACACTGTTGAGCCGAATTTTTGTAAGTACTCGTTGTTTCCAAGGCCAACTTCAATTGATTGAATACATTGAAGAAAAGGCATTCCCGCATCGTCTCCTCATCCCGCAAACTCCCGGATACGTCCTCGGCACAGAGCCAGAGGACGCGGTCCAGCCAACTTCCAGACACTCCTGGAACCCCGCTCAAGTAATTTATTCCTTTGTCATTGAACCATTGGCTCATCTGGAAACAGAAGCTCGATATCAGGGTCACGAAAAGCAATAACGAAAAAAACTTCACTTTCAAAGTCTCTCTGCGTCAGGAAATTCAATTCTTTCGTACGTCCATCATTCAATACGAGCTCCTTATTTGTACCGAGCACGGACGAAATTTTATTACAAAAATGACGTTCTTCTTCGTATTGTGATAAAAGATGGAAAAATTTGAGGATTTTCTGCATGGAACAATCATTTTTATTATAAAATTATCAAAATTCCTATGTTTTCTATGAAAAATTCTTAAAATTTAAAAGATAGTTATAGTATTTATAAAAAATAATCATGTTTTGTCGTACTGTTGTAACAGTATTATTTTTTATTTTTCATAAAGAACATAATTATTCATTTTTTGATCATATAAATACAATCAGAATTGCTATTTTTTATACGAAAAATCCTCAATATTTCCAAATAAAAATTCTCAAAATTCTCTTCGTATACTATAAGAATAGACAAAATAGTAATCAAGTTTTGAAAAATTATTGTTAAAAAAATCGTAAGAGTATTATTGTCGAAAAGTATTTTAAAAAATTATCAAATTCGTTAAAGAAGTTTATTATCGTGGACAGTAATTATGGTCAAATATTTTAATGAAAAATTGCTAAAAATAACTCACCTTTCCGCGACAGATGAAATTCAAGGGATTTTTCATGACCCGAATTTTCGCGATGCTTCTCATGGGGAGCATGTGTAAGGGATCCAAACACTTGAGCAAGTTGTCGTCGAGATTAAATCTGCGAATATTCGTAAGTTTGGCGAAAACACGCGAATCGATATTACGGATTTGATTAAACGAGAGGTCCAATTGTTCGAGGTTCGTCAAATCGGAAAACCAGCCTGGAAGAACCGCGCTTATATTGTTATTCGGAAGACTGAGCTTTTTCAGCAGTGTCAGTCGCGAGAACGCGTATTCGTTCAATTCCCGGGTTGCACAATTCTGCAGGGTCAGAGATTGAAGCCCCGCGTGCTTCATAAACGCATATCCTGGAACTATCGGTATCGACGATCGAGAAATGGTCAATGCGGTCACCGGAAGATTATTGCCCTGTGCCAACGCCTCGGCTAAATTCGAATTTGAACATTTTACCCAGTCGCCAGGTCCTGGATTAATAGAAAGAAATTAAATCAATCGTTAAAATTATAATCTTTTTTTACGAAAAAAATAACTGAATGAAAATTTCCACAAATTATCGGATTTTTTATTATCTGAATGAATCACAAAAGTGTGAAAATTATTTTTCGAATCTCACCATCCTCGTATTTGCTGACGGTGCAAATAGCCCCGGCAGATCGCAGAAAACCGATGAAAAAACAGAGCAAAATCAGTCTCGTCCACATTGCGTCTAACGAAGTACTGCGAGCCAGAAATTTTAGTTTGCTTGGTGATTCGGCCAAGACCGGAAGTACGAGATGCGATACGAAAAATCAGGCGTAGATGATAAAAGAGTCACTTCCTATTTTTGTTTCTCAATTTTTC
Organism: Cremastinae sp. A BG-2022a; assembly: GCA_030522545.1. Taxonomy (NCBI): domain Eukaryota; kingdom Metazoa; phylum Arthropoda; class Insecta; order Hymenoptera; family Ichneumonidae; species Cremastinae sp. A BG-2022a. The sequence continues at coordinate 40,207 of JAPYYW010000299.1, read as the reverse complement.
TTCTTCACAGAAACAAATAAAACAGAAATACGTTGATTGTGTATTACATTTTTATTGAAATACGATCAATAAATACCATTATTAACTAATTTATAAATTTAAGAGATTCGTATGGAAGTGAATAAATGTTTGATTCTCAGAAATGTATATCGAGTATCGTTTGTCCTTAGGAATTTCGAGTCTCGCGAGCTGTGGCGAAGTGGACGCTCTTCCAGAACTGCCACCTCAGGATGAAGAACGCTTGCAGCGAGCGGCAAGATTGTTGCAACAGAGGTTGGTTTTACGACAGTGGTTAACGGAACATGGACTCAACGCTCATTATCAAAAGTAAGAATAATTTTGCCTTTTTTTACTATTTATTTTACTTTATTTTACCTTTTACCGCTCTTTTCTTTTCGACATCCTTGAATTGATATTTTGCGATTCTTCTAGGCACATATGTATTTCATATAACCTCGTTTAATACACTCTATTCCGATGAATTCATTATAGGCTTCATATCTTTTTAAAATAGGATATTTCATTGCAAAATTTCCGATAAATAACAAAAATGTTACTTATACGGAGCGAAATCCAAGAATTCGTATTGAAAAATGATCTTTGCATCAGTTTTTTGGCTTATTCAATATGAATTCATGGATTGCACTCTGAATAATTATCATTTTCGTTATCTACAGAAAATTTCCGATCGAATAGGCTCTTAAAATCGATAAAAAAAATGTCAAGAAATTTGGTGAGTCACACTGAGTCTCGAGGACCCATGACAAATTTCAATTAGCGATATCTTTTCTTTCTCTTGACCAAATCGACTTTATTAAGGGTTATTCTTAAAGTTTGTTTGCCAAACGAAGCTAATGGCGCAGAAATTGTGTTAATTCATGAATTTTTTAAAAAGTTATCATCACTTCTTGAAGATTTTTGAAAAAATGGAAATGGGTATACCTTCAACGGCCGCTTTTTTCTTTTTAACAGTTGTGAATCGATATTTTAGATTAGAGGCCTCATGTTTTTTTTAAATATAGGATAATATAGGATAGGAATATCATTTATTATACATACAAATATTATTCAGGCTTATGCAAATGGAAGTAGTTTCCTTGGAAGACGTTTACTGGGTCGAAGACAATGAGGTGCGAACGTCGCTGGGAAAGGATTTGCAGAGATGGATCCAGGCTCGCCAGACTTTGCCTACTTCGAAGGACGATTTGGAAGCCCTCAAGGCTGATCTGTGGAGCTCGGTCGTTAAAAATAGTCAACACCAAGATGCCTGGACCTGGGGTAAATTCGTTTCCGCGTACGCGGAGGAGCTGTTCTCACGGAATATTTTCATTAAGCAAAAGCAGAAATTGCTGTTTGTAAAACTTTGTTATTTCTTATCAGGTGGAATGCTGGTTGTGTCCGTGTCGGTCGCGGGTCTAGTCACCCTCGCGGCTATGACACAACCTGCCCTGGCCCCCGAAGCAAAACACTCGCTTCTCCAGTACGTTACAGGAAAGTACTTGTTGCCGAGTAACTGCCGGGTTCATTTCGAATGGGAAGAGCCACAGTTAGTTGGAGAAACTATGACTTTTACAGTAAAAGTAAGTTTTCATCTCTTATTTTTCTTCTTTTTTTTTCAATTTTTTGTACACTCGTTTGTTCCGTTTAAGAAATTAATAAAATAATTTTAAGACGAATATAAGCTGATAAGGAATTTTGACAAACTTCTTTATTTTTCAAGTTTTATCAAAGGAATGGTCAACCCTATCCAATTTGTGACAAAGACAATCTGATAGTCGAGGTAACCGAAGGTACACGCAGAGTAGCAACCCTTATAGAGTTAGGAGGTACGGATCCTTTGGCTGCTAACACAGCAGTCGTAAAGTTTACTGTTCGTCACGCCGGACAGTATAGAATCGCTGTCCTCATCGGTTCCTGCCACGTACACGGAAGTCCATTCCTCAAGAATTTTCTTCCTGGTAATTGCTGATGTTTCCAATTCATTTAATGTGCATTCTCGAAGTGAAACTTTATGCACGCACATATTCAGCTACTATGATTATTTCTTCGGTGGATTTCTGTAATCAAAGTATAATTTTGCAGGACCTCCCGATCCCAACAAAACAGTGTTCGTACGACAGAGTTCGACGGTCGTGTGCACTGCCGGAATTGCCCATTCCATGATGATAGAGCCACGGGACGAGTATGACAATTTATGCATATTCGGAAGCGGAGATGAACCGACGGATGGCTACGACGTCAATATTACCCAGGTGAATATTTTATTCGTGATGTTAATAATGAAAATAGCTATCTCGTAAAATTATCCGTTGTACAATGAGTTACTTTGAAATTTAAAGATTGGGAATTCAGAGGAGGCTGTTCAGCACGTAGGATGTTCGATAAATCTTGAATACGATTTGCCGAATCAGAGGATTCGGTTGAAGGTTGGATTTCCAAAGGGTGGATGTTACCACGCGACCGTCAGTCTTTCAGGCCTACAGCTGCACAATGGAGATTTCGATATCATCGTTCTTGAGAGTAAATGTCACGTTTTAACTCCTATTTATAATTTATTTTAACAGGGTAATGTAATGTTTTTTTTTAAATATTTTTCAAATTCAGGTTCAGTTGCTAGAATGGTTCACAACAACGTTGCTTCCAAAGATCCCGATATCTGTTACGCGGCCAAGTTACTTGGAATGCAGGGAGAAAAATTCTCAAAACCGAAAAAAGTCTTCTGTTTTATTTCCCCAAAGCAGTTAACTATCAAGGAATATCTCTTGAAGTTTATACCAAAACGACTAGTGACCTTTAGACTCTGTCCTTCGACCAAGGTAAACTTTTACACCTATGTACTAAAATTATTATTTGTTTTGAAAAAAAATAACTATAATTGAATGCTTTGTTTGTGTTTTTAGTTTCATTTCGAGAATACCAATAATCAGCACGAAGGTTACGACTCTTTCTCCATAGACGATGGTTGTCAGCCTCCCATCGAGTTAATATCTCACTATCGTGATGTAATCGCCGCAACGTTTACCTTATTTTTATTAAAAAATATCGGTGGAAGTGAAACATTTGCGGACAAGCAGGATTTTTTCTATCACGAAGTTAGAAAGCACCATCAGAAGCACTATCACGAGAAACTTTCCATGAAAGTACAACGTGATAAACTATTGGAATCCGTAAGAAACTTTTATGTTTGGTAAAACAAGAATCCGCAACAAATAATTAATTTATTGAAATGATTTTTTTTTTTATTACAGTCGATGAAAGCGACAAAGGGATTTTCCGTTAGTGAGTGGTGTAGAAACTTTGAGATTACGTTTCAAGGTGAACAAGGTAAATATCATTGAGAGCGTGAATTCTTTTTCCTCTTCTTTCTCGCTGAAATTGAGTGTAATTATATTTTTTATCTTTATAGGAGTGGATTGGGGTGGTGTTAGACGAGAATGGTTCGAACTCATTTGTGCGGCACTTTTTGATGCTGGCAATGGTTTATTTGCATCCTTCGGCGAGTCCCAACAGGCCCTTGTTCACCCGAACAGCAAACGACTACCGAATTTCAAGCTCAAGCATTACGAATTCGCTGGTCGCATAGTGGGAAAATGTTTGTACGAATCTGCCCTCGGGGGTTCTTATCGTCAATTGGTACGAGCTCGGTTTACTCGTTCGTTTCTCGCTCAAATAATCGGACTAAGAGTCCATTACAAATATTTCGAGCAAGACGATCCAGATCTCTATCTGAGCAAAGTAAAGTACATACTCGAGAACGACGTCGAGGAAATGGAGCTGTACTTCGTTGAGGAGGAGTACGACAAGGACGGTCAATTGCTAAAAGTTGCGGAGCTCATTCCCGGCGGCACGAAGATTCGAGTTACCAACGAGACGAAATTGCGTTATCTGGATGCTCTCGCCCAGCATCGTCTTGCTAGTTCCATAAGAAACGAAGTTGATCATTTTCTCCGTGGCCTCAATGAGCTCATTCCCGATAATCTATTGGGAATTTTCGACGAAAATGAGCTCGAGGTGAGTTCAGTTCAGACGATAATGAGAAATCCGAATCAAAGGCGGATTGACCCATTTTTTCGTGGTTGCTACAGATTAATTTCTTTCTTTCTCCCAGCTATTACTCTGCGGGACTGGAGAGTACAGCGTCGCTGATTTGCGAGCTCATCACATAGTGAACGGCAGCTCGCCCGAGTTTCTTCGTGTTCTCGATTGGTTTTGGACGGCAGTTAGCAATTTCACTCAGGAAGAAATGGCCCGACTGCTCCAATTTACGACAGGATGCTCACAACTTCCGCCGGGTGGATTTCAACAACTTAGTCCACGTTTTCAAATAACGGCAGCTCCTACTTTTGCGAATCTACCAACGGCCCACACTTGGTAAGTTTTCTCCTTGAATCTCAAGATTTTTTTTTTTTAATCTCTCGACAATTGTAAACACTAATATTTTACTTTCAGTTTCAACCAATTATGCCTACCCGACTACGAGTGCTACGATCACTTTGAGAGAGCGTTATTACTCGCCATTAGCGAAGGGACGGAAGGTTTCGGCATGATTTAAGAAAAAAGAGCGAAAGAAATATAATATGGTCAATAAAGAATCATCGATCAGTGGTATCACATCAAGATCTAGTCCAAGTCTAGTTTGATAATGAAATTAAGGGTCGGTACACACGAGCGTTGAGTCGTCACCGCTTCAATCGTGAAGTTGTGTGATCGTAAAGACAAATCACAGATGAACAAAATGCACGATTACCGCCGCAGGAGCTTGACTCTCGTCTGTACCGGCCCTAAAATACGCTCGTGCGATACTTAATATTAACGTTTGCAGCGCTAGTCATTCATCGGACAGATAAAAGAAGGGAAATAGGGCTCGCAGCACAAGTTCGAGTATTGATATATAATATACGATAACTAACTTAGCCCTTTCCGCTGCAGAATTTAAAAAATACTAACGATAAAAATAATACTAATAACAATAATGGTAACGTCACATTCGCTCTATGACTGAATTTCCTTTGGTGGCGTTTCGAGAAACAAAAATTCGTACGGATGCGGTTACGCGTCGTTTAAATTATTGTCTACACGGAAACGCTCATTCCTCTTGAGCCTACTAGGCATTACGAATCCTGCGATAAAAATAATAAATTGGACGAAATGGTTGGATTGTGAAGTGAAATATGTATGAGCGCAATTTAAAAAAAAATGAATTTAATAATGAGGTAACGAATCGTTTAACATTCCAATTTATTGTAATTTCAGTATTATTCTCTTCACATTTTTTCTTTGGTAATCTTTGTATACTGTACTGACAATTTCGTCTTATCGAAGACAGCTGTTGTGACCATCTTTTTTACGCTCTGTTTTGTCGACTATGCTCACGTCGACGTGAAATATATTACAAAAAAAAAGAATCTTTTAGACCGTAGGTTAGAAGAAAATAATTTTTAGATCGGACGTACACACTAGTAAAGATTGTGTATAAGCAAAAAACAAGAGACGAAAAACAAAATTGCATTGTTAATTAGTATTTATGTACACGTCCGAAATTAACTGAAGGAATACTATGATAAAAGAGGGAAAGAAATTATATCACATTGTACGAACTGAAGCTCAGAATATTTAGAAACTTTTTACTAATTGTTCGAAACGAAAAAATGGATTATGAGAAGAAGACGAAAATTGTGAAAAATCCCAAACCAAACCACGTAACAGAGTAAACAGTGATTCAGTATTTAATTTTTTGTCATGTATCATTAGTTATAAAAGATGTACTAAAATCGTGCGTACCGCATTTTATTCGTCGAAAGAAAATGAATTTTCTTTACGAAAAAAAAAAAAACGAGTTCCTCTTCTTCTCCCCATCGACGTTTCAATTGCGAAGCGAATCTTTTCTTACGTAACCAAAAAGGAAACAGACGACAAAAAGTATATCAGAAAAAATAGCGTAATATGTCCTTTGTGCAACGTTGCATAGAATAACGAGGCGACGTAGGAGGAAATAAAAAGAAAACAAAAAAGATCAGACAAGCTGTGAGAGATATTGTTATTTCTAAATATATAAATAATAATATTGTACATGTTGCTTGCGCCGCACTTTGTGAAAAGGTGACTTAGACTAAACTGCGGAAAAAAACGGAGTCGTAAATTAACGGATGCTCGCACTTTGAAAGATCATCTTTACGACAAGAATATCGATTCAGTAAATATATGTAAATATATATTTTTCATTTATTTATTCTCTTACGTTCCGTACATCTCTAAAATCATCGATATTTCGTACAACTTACAATACTCTACCCCAATATAATTCGCGTAAAAAAAATTGACTAAAAAAAAGGCGAGAAAAAAAAATTGATAGAATGTGCAATTTTTCCCAGATATCCCTCACTCATAAACGGGATTTAGATTCGGCTCTCTATTCAGTCCCAGACCGTCTCAATATCCGCTGCTGCTGGATAGGAACGAGAGCGAACGGAGGATCGCCCGTGGCGCCCACACGACGCTTCCAGCAATTTGCAACACTCTGCTGCTCCACCTGCTTTCCTGACTCTGACGAATCATCCGTTCCCGGAGCTCGTTCAACTCGCTCCTGAAAAGCACAAAGCACCGTTGTAAGAAAATTCAATTACATTTTTTCCTTCGCAGTACACTTGTATTTACGAAATATACTTATTTAGACTGACATTTGCGTATTGTAAGCAGATTTGACTCGTCGAAGAGCAGCCTCGCGATCGCTCAGTTGCATCTCGAGATTGGCGGCTTTGAGACTGAGAGCCCGCCCGGCGTCTTCGCTGACTCGCAGTCTTTTCTCCAATCTGAGCTTTTCCGTCTCGGTTGCCTTCAATTCTCTATGAAAATGACAGATAATCGAATACGATGTCTCCTTATTGATTTTTTTTTTTTCAAATGAAAATATATAAATGTACATAATTTGTGGTTGAATTTTAGGTGGAATCGCGAGCTTACCTGCTGCACTTGCGATTATCCTGATGGAGAGTGTCGATAAGGACCTCTTGAGCGTTCAGTCTACTCTGCAATTCTTCGATCGTCGCTTCGGCTCTGTCGGCCCTAATGCCACGTTCACCAGCGAGAGCCTCAGTCGTGGAAACCTACATTCAGATTGACGAACGAGCACGAGGAACGTTAGATCGATCGAGTTTCGCCGATCCTACAGAGTAACGTTATACCCCCTACTTTGAGTCATCGCATAACGCCTAATAACGTTTCGAGCAAGTGACTCATTTCGCTCCCGTTTGAGGTGTAATCCGGTGCATTGACCTCTCGTCGGAAAAAAAAATTGTGCTACGGGCGACAATGCTACCCCGCAAAATGTCAAACCGTCGGGTCTCATTCAGAAATTTATGTAGTCTGCTTTCCTTGAGAAACGAGAAACTGTTATCATTTTTTTTTTTTTTTATTGTGCGCATGACTTCTCCGACGATGAATCACGAGATTCCTGGAACACAGCCCTTAGATTCGACCTTGCTACCCCCGAGCCCACCCACTCGCTATCGTGACTCATTCGCGAACTCTGAGACTCGTGTTCTCCTCTATTATAACGTGTACGTTCAGATCTGACGTCACGATAGTGCTAGAACTCACGTAATCACGAAATATTTTTGCTGATCATAAAGATTGATGTTTCTCTTCGCTCGCGTTACCTTGTCGAGAAGAATTTTCTTGTCCTCTCGAAGCTTCAACAATTTTTCCCGATCCCTCGATATCTGAGTGTCCAATATTTGCACCTGATCTTTCAAGGTCATTAACTCGTTTCTCAGATTTTCCGATGCGACGGATTTCTCCTCTGACTCCTCTTTCGATCGCTTCAGCTCGTCCTCGACTCTTTCTTTTTCCTTTTTCATATACGTATTTTTTAAAATGCGTTTTTTCTTTCGACTTATGCACTGATTTTTTGTTTTTTATCTTTACTTTTTTCAGTTCGTCCCTCTCGCGCGAGGCTTCCTCCAACTGGGACTTTACTTGACGAGCCTCGTTGCTGAGAGTCTCGACTCGAGAATTTTCAGTGTTGAGAAGCCGCCTGAGTACAACGATCTGTATGTGCAAATGATCGACCTGCTGTCCGAGCTCTTCGACGGTTTCCTGCAACGAAGCGACTTCCTGCCTGCGTCGTCGCCACGCGTTCACCGCTAGCAAATGGCAAATCGTGCTGGCAGCCTCGACAACGCTTTTCTCCGTCGCGCCGCGCTCATCGAGTCCGCCAGTGCTCTGGCCATCGAGCCACAGATTTCCGACTTGACGGTTGCCCGTCGAGATCATCGTAATGCCGCCGTGATCCATTGTTCTCTCGACAACTTCGGCCATTCGCAATGAACTCGAGCTGCTTTCCGACCTTGACGGGTAAAAGAAGAAGATTAAGAGGAATAAGAATAAGGAATTCGAGGTTGAAGAAAATTTGAGGAACGAAGAAAAAAGAAGCTCGACGACGTTGGCAATTCGCCAGAGCAAGATCTATCGACCTCAATGGAGTATATCGTTGTTTGTACAGAATCCCCTTGTCCGCGAGTGACAAGAATGCGCGAGGAAAAATCATTATCCGAGCTAATTTCTTTCTTCCGGATTTCTTTATTTCGCGTTCGAGCGCGATGTATATAGAAGTGTAAACAAAGAGTCTCTCCCGTTGGATCATAGCGAGCGGGAAACTCGAGATCACTTTGTCTCAATTTCCACTCTGCTCTCTGTGTTGTACACCTAATACGCGCCAGAGCGAGTTCAAACTATTTATAGATTACACTTGGTCGTTTCATCGCCGCGTTATAGCGCGCCTCGAGGGACCAACGGGAAGACGATGTCGCGTCCTATGTGTGCGCGCGCGCTAATCCGCGAATATCATCGACCCCTTTCAAGAACCCGTGTGCTCCCCATAGCGCGTCTAATGAAAATAAGATTAAAGCTCGCCTCTCGGAGGCTCCGCAACGATAAGAGTAAATTTTCTAAAATGAGGCGCAACGTTGAGTGACACACGCGTAGAAATTGGGCTTCTCCTCCTCGTGAATAATTAGACACTTTTATTTAGCGCAATAAATCATACACGAAGAAATATCATTGTACCTAAGATCAGCAATCTCATGATCGACGATCCCCGGCGAAAGATCAATCATGGAGAGGCTCTTCCTGCATGTCGGGGTCAGAGGGACGCGAAATGTCGGCGGACATGTCGTTGCACCGGAAGTTTTGGTTTGACAGGCGCTGACTGCCGGAAGCCTAGAATTTATCGTTTTACCGTCGTAGCTGGGCAAAACGCATTTTCGATGATAAAGAGCCGCCTGGGATTTCGGCGCACGCTGAAGCTTTCTGTCAGCGTATTGTGCGAGATTCTTGCCGGTCGAGTTATGAGTTCCGCGCGAGATAGCTTTCAGTTGCGGATTCAGGCTGATCGGTGTTTGCTGGCAAACGTTCCGTTTTTTTCCAATTATTTGCTGTTGTGGCATTATTCGCTGTATTTATTTATTTATTTATATTTCTCGTTTTAATGCTAAGAGCACACACGGCTTCCTTTACCAAGTACGTCGTACGATAAGCGAGACTGTGATCGCGGTATCGAGCGTTGTTTTCTGTTTTTTTTTTTTTTTATTATTTTCGTACACAATTTTTTGTCATGGGGATGCGAGAGGTCGAAAACAAGCGAGAGACAGAAACCAGCCTCAGGCGTGTCATTAGTTCGATTACGTTACGAGCAGACAAAATGATTTTCTCTAGATTACGTAAGATAGAAGGAAAGAATATTTTATGAGATATATACTCATTGAAAATCTTCGATTCGTAGAATTTTTTGAGCTAACGTTCGATATTTTTTATTACAGGAAAAAATATGTACGATGTTTACCGATGAATTTTTATAAGCGTGTATATTTCTAGCTAAAATTTGAAGCTGACGACGATGCGTACAGCAGCGACCAAAAATTTCGTGATCCGAAGAGATATTTAAGTGACCTAGACGATTCTTGATAATACGCGTGTATTAAAACGCTGGCCAAATAACCGTTCGCATGTACAAAAAGACTCGCGCCGTATTCCACGAAGTCACAAGGTCACGTGCTTATAGATCGTTAATCACTAATATACACGTATATATATTGTTACGTGTGGATATCGAGCCATCCTCTCTGTGTATGGAACACACCGCTCCAAACATGTTACGAAGTTTTCCCCCACCGCTTTTTTTTCTCATTTGCATTGCATTCACGTGTTGGAGGCGCCATCACATTCGGTTCTTTTTTTTTTAATTCCCTCTCACATCAAACCTGCTGTGAGTCCGTCCGTCGAGTCGAAAATGAATAAACGAATGTGATTTTGTAGAAAGCGCGCAACATCGATAGAAAGCGCTGCCGTCCGCCTCTCCTTCTCGCTCTTCGTCTCTTTCACAATCGTCCCCCTCAAACCTAAAATATAATTTTACGGTTTCGTGATCATCACGAAATTTTTGTATAGTATATAATACAGGCGCTATCTCTCTCTCTCTTTCTCATACGTGTGTACGTTATTTTCAAAGAGAAATAAGTTCTGCCGCGTGTTGTGACCACCTCGCTTCTCCAAACCGAAAATAAATTGACGACACATAGCGCAGCTGTATAACATAGAGAAAGGCCGAGTTCGCGAAGGGAAGGATCAAGAAATGAGAGAAAAACGGATAGAGGAAGAAACGAAAAAGAAAAAAAGATTCAGATAAAAGGAGTAGAGCGCGGTAATGAGAAGGAAAGAGAGTGACGAAGCGGGAGAAGAGAAAAAAAAAAAAAAAAAAAAAAGAGTGAAGAAACAAAAAGTGACAGAACGAGATGAAAAATGTGGATAATGCGCATGCGCCGGTTCACGATAATTTCGTTCTGTCGCTTTTATTTCGTCGGATGTCGAGCCGCTGTTGCAGTTACTCTCGCATATTCTGTTGACGATAATGTTTTCTCGCGCAATTATCTATTCTTTCTCTATTTCTCTTTGAATTATCCAAAAATCGTTCTCTCTAATTCTCCGTCCTTTTCTCTCAATTAACACTGTACGAATAATAAGTGACTAAATGGGACGAAGATGTAGAGTACACACGCGCGGGATCGGAGCCAAAAATCATTTATTCTCCCCGCCTGGCGGCTCGCTCGATGCTCCCTACTCTCTCGATTTCTGTCTCTTCTGTGTACAGTCAGGCAGAGAGTCTCGTTCCTACATCGCTCCTACGATACAATGCTTCTCGCTCCTCTCGCGATATCTCTCCTACGCGCTTTTACGAATGACAAATAACAAGAAAAAAACAAACTCGTATTATCAACCAAAACATTCGCGAGTGTGAGACAAAAGCCGAAAAGCAGAGTAAAATAAATTTCGAAAACTCGACTATTTCGCGAGTAATCGTACGGGAGATATGAGAATAAATCTTTCGATAACAAAAAAAGAGCGGAAATCAGCCTGTTTGTTAACTATTTGAAGTTGCTCGTTTTACGATCGTTCCCGATCGTCGCGAGTGGGATTTTCAACTGTGAAAAGTGTTGATTCTCTTTAAAGTGCTCCATTCCGGTATTCGCACTGCGCGCAGATCTACCGATTCGACTTTTTTTTCAACTGAGAGTCGAAGATCAAAAAAAAGAGGGGAAAAAAAAAGTCCGAGAGCGTTCTCCGTGTCGAGTGCGGTGCAACATTCGCTACGTTTTGTACAGCCACAACTCCACCATGAGTTTTGAACAGGCAAGTTTTCTTACCCCTCCGCATTGTCCTAAGATAGTTTAATTATAGCCATGCCGACCGGACAGGCTCAAGCTCTCCCAAAATAATGATTGGATCAGCGGAGCTTCTTGCTCTCTCTGAGCTTTTGCTCGCTTAATTCGTGTTTTCACTTCTCAGAGTGCACTACTCGCGTTGATACTTCTCTCCCAAACGCTCTTCTATCTGTACCCATTATTTGGCTCTTTTCACTCATGGTTTCTCAATTTGAATTTATGAGAAAAGTAATGGAATTGTGAAGTCTCTGTATTCGATTGTACACACGCTTGCTTGCAATACTTCAATTTATGCAATTTACAGACGACAAAGAGGACACGTCCGATTCATTAAGAGGGATGGAACCGTTTTGTGGCATGAGTGACGACAATATAAACATAAGTGATGTCAGTAAGTGCACGCCGAATAATTTTCATTCGCGCTTGTTTGTACTTCGTTTGATGTTTTATTTGAATAATTTGGTCACAAATATTCTGTACTTTTAGTTGAAGTTATCCAAACAACGGATCCTAGCTTTGTGGACGGAGATCAAAACGTTTCACCTGTAAATATGCTGTCGGGCGGAGGAGTGGAGGCAATGAGGCCGGTGCCTATGAGCACCGGCTCAGTTTCGCCGTACGTTGAGATTTTGGAGCAACCCGCGAGCAAAGCGCTTCGCTTCAGGTACGAATGCGAGGGCCGTTCCGCAGGTAGCATTCCTGGTGTCAACAGTACAGTGGAGATTAAAACATTTCCTAGCATAAGAGTGAGTCTCAAATACAGCACAATTATTTTTGCAAAGAATATTGAATCGTTGTATTTATCTTGAAAAATATGTTTAAAAACAGATTGTAGGCTACAAAGGTCGAGCAGTTGTCGTCGTTTCGTGCGTCACAAAGGACCAACCTCACAGACCCCATCCGCACAATCTCGTGGGCAAGGAAGGTTGCAAAAAAGGCGTCTGCACGGTTGAAGTGGCCACCGAAAATATGACAGTGACGTTCGCAAATTTGGGAATACAGTGCGTTAAAAAGAAGGATATCGAGGACGCTCTGAGAATTCGCGAGGAGATGCGAGTCGATCCTTTTCGAAGTATGACATGGAATATGGATGAAATCGTTAAAATTTTTTTTATTATTACCACGTGAGTCACAAAATCAATTTATTGATCCGCAGCGGGTTTCGAACACAAGAGGCAACCGACGAGCATCGATCTGAACTCGGTTCGATTGTGCTTCCAAGTTTTCCTAGAAGGAACGGAAAAAGGAAAGTTCACTGTTCCTCTGCCGGCAGTCGTCTCCGACCCGATTTATGATAAAAGTTCGTACAGAATTATTCGATGCTCATCAAAGTTTACGATCAATGATGTAACTATTTAATTGAAAATTTCTAGAGGCCATGTCAGATCTGGTTATCTGTAAGCTGAGTCATTGTAGCGCCTCGGTGGCTGGTGGTTTGGAAATGATACTTCTCTGTGAAAAAGTCGCCAAGGAGGACATACAAGTGAGGTTTTACGAGGAACGAGATGGGCAGATCATTTGGGAAGGATACGGCGACTTTCAGCCATCCCAAGTACATAAACAGGTACGAAATATATTATCCTCGTAGAGGAAGCATTAAAAAGAACATTAAAACGTTTTTTGCAAATGTAAAGATCTTTCAGAACGAATAATCGAACGAAAATTGCATGTATTCGCAGGTAGCCATCGCCTTCAGGACACCGACCTATCGTATTCAACAGATCGAGCAACCGGTTCAAGTTTTCATTCAACTGAAGAGGCCGTCGGACGGTGCGATCAGTGAATCTCTGCCCTTTCAGCTGTTACCCTTAGGTTCAGGTAGGCCCGCGTTCTGGTCGTTGCGGAAGGCCTTTGCCAGGAAAAAGACCGACTATAATACATTCAATAAGATACTCGCGACCGAAGCAGCGATGCTCTCAAGCCAATCGCCGAAGTACGCGCGCAATTTTGACGACTTTAACAACAACGATACCGAAACAACGCGTCCTGTGAACAGCAAATTTGATGCTCTGCGAGCTCTCAGCGATCTTTACAACTTGCGCAACAACCTCGAGTCGAGTTCTCTCATTTCGTCAAAATTGACAAACACTGTAATCACAAATTCGCCTATCAAGCGTACAGAAATACATTTTGGGAATAACGAGATAGATGCTACGTGTGATAAAATTTTTCGGGAAGAAGATAAGCAGAGGTACTTTCAGTCAGGCGTAAACGTAACTAATAATGAGACATTTGTCGAGAATAAGATCAATCGCGATTTAGATCACCGTGATATTTCAAAATCAGTGGATAAACCCCAAAGCGATAAGAGCAGAACAGATTGGTTCGATTATTCGGAAGTGGGTAAGTGGGTGCAGAGAGGACAGGAGGAGTGCGTCGTCGGAGGGGCCGATGCCAAGAACGAGGACGATGACAGTAGCAAGTCCCTCAAGGAATTATTGACGCAAGTCGCCGAGCTCGATGAGATTTACGAAGATACGCGCGAGAAAGTGATGCGAGCGAATCTCGAGCGAGACGAAGGTGAACGACCGATGGAGGTGGACGTCTGCGACAATCAAACATACACGAGTCTCCAGATGGCTATGAAGAACCCGATCGACTTCTACGATGCCAGCAACGACAGAAAGTACGAGGACGTCGCTATGTGTCCGAGCGATTTGACGGATGTCCCGGTGATTCCGCCGCCTCTCGTCGCCAAGAGAGATCCGACGAGAGAAGCGGAAGAGAGGCTGCCGCCTTTGCCGCCCAAGCGGATTCGAAAGATGTCCTCGATGCCGGTCTTATCTCGTATCTCATCCTCCCCGACTATCAGCGAATCAACGTCGGAAGCACCCCACAAAAATTTGCCCTCGCTTCCAGGCACGCTGCCGAAGCCGCCGTCCAAGCAGGGACTCTTCTCCAAACTATTTGCCAAGAAGAGCAAGAAGGAGATTAAGGACGGCCCGGATAATGCACCACTGACGGACTTGACCAGCAGCAACAGATCGTTGAGCTCTAATCATCGGGACAGTTTTACGTCGCTGTCGAAAGGCAGCCTGAACGAGGCTTCGCCCGCCCTCCCGAGACCGAGCATGGCGAGCATAATGAGCGTCAAGTCTTTCGAGCTTAACGGTGACGAGAATCCGACCTACGGAATGGATCTCACCGAAGCCGAGCACTACGCTCTGTACACCGCAATGGCACCTCACGCTACCACTTCCGAATTCGACGAAATGTCATTTTACTACAGTCCTGTTGAGGGTGGAAAGATTTTTACGGAAGCCAAACAAGCTTAGTTTACTCACGGCGTGTTTTTACGCTTTTATTTTCCTAAAGGAGTGATCTTTTTTCCATTTGTGATTTAATTTTAACTCGTTGAGCATTTTTTTTTTTCGTCTTTCCGAAAATTTGAACGCTTTTAAATTCGCTTCGACTCTTTTTTTTTTTCTTCAAATAACGAATCTAGTCAAATTTCGTAGTCATGTTTTTTTTTTCTAGTCAGAATTGCGAAGGCCCTAGTCTGCCTTGTTTAGAGTGCAAGGTGATCCGGTTTTATCGTTATTTTTTATAGAGCGAGTTACTCAAGAAACGAAGAAAAAAATTAATCGTTTTTATGAGAAGCCGCTGAAATCGAATTTAAAATTGGATCACCTGTATACAATGCATTGTGAAATTTTGCTCAGTGTCCTATTTTAATAGGATTTTACTAAACTCGAGCAAAGTTCTTTGCAGTTGTTACTTAAACTGTTGTTGTGTTATACGATTGTGCAAAGAAAAAGAAATAATATTGAGGGATAGCGTTTTTCAGAATCTCTATATGAAAAAATAATATATATTTATATTTATAATGCCTTACGAATTTGCCTTACAAGTATCAGTACGAAAGTTTTTCAAGAGCAGGATAATATTTTTGAGTTAACTAATACAGAGCCATGAAAATAGGTGAAAGATGAAAAAGATACGTCTCTTTAATGTATAAATATTCGTAGATGATCCTGATACACTAAGGCGAAAGAGACAAAAGTTTAATAACAGCCCCAACGCACTTGTCTTAAGACACGTACAAGCCGAGGCCGAAAAACGTGAGTACTCGCATTAAAAAGGACAAATAAAATAATGGAAAGAAAATTATTGTAGCTTGTCTGGGACTGGGCTATGTACGATTATCATCGGGAATCATCACATTTATTAATGGAACGTATATGGAATAACTGTGCCTGAGATATTTGCAGAATGTAAACATCGAATCCGACATTCATATTTTTATGTGGTAGAAAAAAAAAACACTGCAAATTTTACTCGAATTTGAAAATTTTGATGGTTATTCTTCTGCAATTTCTCAATCGTGTACTAACATATGGCAGAAAAACGCAAAGTGCTTTCATATTTTTCATATTAAGAACTTGTAAAATTCGGATGCTTGATTATGAAATTTGTACATATTTATCACAGGCGACCGAATATTTTTTGGCATTACATCTCATCGTTTTTGTGAGAACAACTGAAAAAATTGTCTGATGGTGAAATGATTTCTCATTGTATAACTGCGAATATTTGCGCAGGCTTTTGGTGAGATTAGAAGGTTGATGAAAAAAAAAAAAAAATTGAAAATTTGAAAGAGAAAAATGAAGATTTGTATTTTAAAGTTTATGATATACATATTTTCACAGAGTGGCGATGAAACTTGTATTTTATACTTTTTTAAAGGTGCATTTTATACACGATACATCCGAAGGATTTATAGCTCTACGGATTCGTAAGGGAGCAGAAATTTTGTAATCTTTAATTGAATTTTAAAAGATTGTACTTTTCGAACGTCCAACGATGTGTCGATTGTTTTTTGTCTTCGAGACTTTGATATAGAAAAAAGGCTCAATTTTGTGCATGCTTACATTGCTCTGGTCTCGAGAAAAATTTTAAGCGACGTTGTGGGTTAGGATTATGCTTTCCCTTTCCAACGACGATTTACGTGATCAAAAAATGTGCAATAATTGTGTCGTACAATTTTTACGGATGAAAAGAAATGAACATTTTTCGAGAGAGAATTTATATTTACATGGGATTGTATTGATTAATGCTGATTATTGATGAAGAAAAAATATATTAATATGTACATAAATGTATTTAAATATACTTGAATTGAAGATCCTTTATTTTTTCGTCTCTCGTTTCAATCTCTCTCAGTACGATCGAAAAAGATGTGCAATGAAGATAAAGTCACGTTAAGGTACGAACCAATAGATCTACATAAAATAAGTTTTTTTGAGTGAATAAGAGTTTAATTATTTTAGTTGAGAGTAGAAAAAGTTGATGTGAAAAGATCTGCAAATTATTATTAGTCGTGCATGAATTCCTCTGCCTTTATACAAATTTTATCCAGCAATCCACAAATCTAATGATTCACTAATAATCTTTCATTCTCATTTTCACTAATAATATTTTAAAAACTTAATTATCGTGCTGTTTTTGTTGCATGCCTTGCTTTTAATGTTTGGAATTTCGACAGTTTCATTAATTATAGATGGAAAAATGAAAAATAATGTTGTACATTAGATGCTGGACTGTTCGACCAACCCATCCAATACAACTTCAACCTCGTGAAACCGGAGCCCATGGACAATATGCTGTCGCCTTATGGAGGGAGCGTCGCCGGAGGAAGTTCACCGTTTTATCCTGCTGGAAGCACGCCGCCTTTGCCACCGATGAGCGCACAGAGTCTCAGGTGAATAGAAATTTGTTTATTCAAAAAAATTAAAAGATGTACTCTATGATTTAAAAATATATTTTTAATTAAATTTTAATCTTGTTTTTTTTTCTACCAGGCCTCGGCTCTCACCTCGACGAACACCTTCGCCGATGGATTGTATGAGTTACAATATACCATCGATGCAACCTGTTCAGCCGAAATTCGAGATACCGTACTTGGGCTCGCCAAATCCGCAGCCTGTTTTACCGCAGTCGACGAATTCAGATCTGCCGCCGAGTCAGATGACTTACGATCAACCTCAGCCGCCCATCGTTCTCGACAGAGTAACGCCGGATCAGCAGAATCTTGGATTAGAGCCGCTGATAAATGCCGGTAAATAATGCAGTCTCATTTTTTTGACGTCAATTTTTTTACACTCTTTATTATACGGAGAAAACTTTTTTTCAGGTCCCAGCAATGTTTTGGACTTGGATAGCCAACAGTTTAGCTTCGACATGAGCTTGAACCAGCTCGATTCTGCCGAATTAGCATATTTCGGGACGGAATTGTCGGAGAATCTTTCCAGTGGCCTGTCGATCTCCGACTCAGTAAAGGTACAATTTTGAAGATTGAAAAAAAGCACAAGCACGTGCTCGGTATGAAAATCATATTTTTCATCAGGTAAAAGGAACAGGAGGAAATAATGGAGAAGGTAACAACAGCATGACAGACAGCTTTACGAGATTGACCAACACGACGATCCAGGAGCTTCGCACGCTCAACAGCATATACAAATCACCGAGGGAAAACTGAAGAAGTTGATCTTAAATCGTTATGGTACGAGTCAATGAATTAATCATTTTCGTTTTTTTTCTCCACAAGCCTTGGAAGCAAAGTCGCTCATTTAATTTTTCAACAGTGGGATCCACGTGTCCATCCTGGTTTGAGGATTATCCATAAACAGGGCTGTACGAATACTCGTTAATGACCATTATTGTGATATTTACCTTTTAACGATTTTTACGAAGTGACAAAACTTTCCGTTTAAGTTTACGATACGGCTTACCGTTTGCATATCATTGTAAAGAGAATAAAAATCTCTCGGGTGTATATATACATATATCCATTAACATACACAGAATACATGACCAGTGTTTATAATTGTAGATACGTATTTGCTAGGCATCGCACCGTACGTAGAACTATTTATGTATAGTCTTGACAATTTACAAAGTTGTACATGTATGACATGAGAAAAAAAATTGTTTTGCATACATGAACCATTTGATACTCTGAATAAAATTCTTTGCGTCTATTGTTCTTAATAGAAGCTGCTTTATTGAAAGAAGTTCTCGAGAGGAAGTGGCTATCGTACAAACACTGGAACGAGAAAATAAAAATGAACTCCAGCTCTTTTTTTCAAACTGTATTTACTTAAAAATACAATTACCATTCGAAATTCTGTTGGAATGGGTAAAACTGGTCCGTGGTACAAATAACTATTTTCTTTGATGTATATCATCGGAAAGTGATGTTAAATCCAGTACAGTCTTTGAGAATACCGATATGAGAAACGGGCAAATAAAAAAATACCAAGTCTATGATTTCGGTTTTTTTTCTGCATTAACGTGAGTTTTCTTCTTGCATTATTGTTATATCTCGGAGAAATTTCTTGACGAAGATCCGTTTCAACGTAACGTACAATCCGTAGATGTATTACTTTGAGAATTGATTTCTCAGTGGAGAATTTTGGCCTAAAATTTCATCCAGATGAAAAGATATTGTAGCAAAATCTTTCAAGTTTGCTCCATGAGCACAAACTTCCGTCAAACGTACTGCACTTCGATGCAGATACGTAAAAACGTCTGCAAATTATTATAAAATGATGTTTTACATTTTATTTCTGTTTTTTTTAATAATCGAAGGATTAACTTGTTACAACCTCGAGATTGGAGTCCTCGAGGTTGAAGGATCACATCGAAATGACAATCAATAGATCAAACTTCGCCAACTCCCATAGATAATATACTGGTTATTTCTCTCCTTTTTTTTTATAACTCGCTCAAACTCATCAACAATCAGAAAGAGAGAATAGAACGAACAACTGTTTTTATTAGAAAAAGAAAACGTGTGTTGCGTGTGTAAGAACGAAAAAAATAAGTTTTCAACTGTCACTTCATATCATTCAACTATAACTTTATCGAAAAATATTTGTACATTGAAACGTATGGGTCGCGTCATTGTATCGTCTCGCACATTCGAAATTGGCTTTTTTCATCTTTTTATTATTTAATATATATTTATGTATGTATATATAATGCAGCTATGGTACAAGGGGTATCGAAAACCGCAACGCGTCTCTCCAACCCTTCGTGCCCAGCGCGCATCCGACACTTACAATAAAAAGGTATGGAGTTTAAATCGCGCAATGTTATCATAGAATATTTATTACGTCGTGATGTCGGATGATTTATGGTTTTTCCTTTTTTATTATCATCTCTCATCCACCATTGTGCAACAGTGGTTTTGTTTCTCGCGTGTCCCATAACTAGTGTTTCTTCTTTTCTATTCTTTTATTTTTTTTCTTTATTATCTTAACTTGTATAAAATTAATGGATCCCACCTGGTACATGATATATAATAAACGATGATCGAGGAGTCGTGGGATGACCGATTGAAGTGTGAGACGCGTAATATTAGCAGATAAATAATAATGGTCACACGTTTTTCATTCGAATCTCCGGTCGGGTTGCCCGGAAGGAGCTCTCGTTTTCAACATTATTCGAAACGTGAAGCACCGAGAGAAAAATAAGAAAAACGAAGATTGCGGATCGTCTTATCCGAGACTTCGACCCGAGTGAAAAACATGTGAAGTACAAGGGAGGAAACTTATCGAGGATTCGCGTACATTCTTTTTTTCTTTCGATTCGTTTCTTTTTTTTTTTTTGTTTTTTTACAATTTCATTAATTTCAACACTGCCCGCTATCATACATTGTAAATTCATTGTGAAAATGTACAATCGAGAGTTTCTCAGGTGAATTGGTGTGATTGTGTGCAGTTGGAGGGGCTGCCTGTAAGACTACTACACGGAGAAAAGTGTGTTTCGCGGATTCGATTTTTCGTCGAAGGAGCAAACCTTTGGCACGCACAATCGTGCCAAAGTATATATCTCCCTAATCGCTAATTTCATTTTTATTGTTTTTTCCTTCTCGTTATGCCCAAGACTGGAGTTAAACGAACTTCATTTCGTTATCTTTTTCATTTTTCTTCACGGTACAAGTTTACACGGTATTTTATCGTTAATAATAAAATGTTCCTTAGTCCATAACTTTATACATACTATGTATAATTATTATGCAACGGTCAGAGTCACACATTATCTCATCCACACTAATCCAGCTCGAGCATTGCATTGTGTTCATTACAACAGGATCGAACTGACACGAGTCAGTTAAATGTGTATGGAGGGGCACGAGGTTGCAAATTAAAACTGACGCAGAACTAGATTTTTTTTCTTTTATTTCTAATCTTTCACACTCTCTCTCTCTCTTTCTCGCTCTCTCTTGCCCTATAACTTCCTCTCTTTTTCTTTCGCTTTTTTTTTTACTGTACATCGAACGTCGAGCGATGCGCGCATTTCCTCATCAATAGCTCCGCGTTAGTCAGATGATAAATTGATTTCTCATTATTCGATTGTATCTATTTCATTATATTCATTTTTTTTGCTTCAAATATTCAATGCATCACTTTGCTCGGATAGAATTTGGGCAGAAGTCACCCCCTCCAACGCTGCTGTTACGCGACACACTCTTTCGATTCCATTTTCTCATTATTTTTATTCATTTCGCTTTTTCCCTTTTTTTTAGTCTATTACACATATTATCGGTATTTAAAATAAAACTCAGTCACGCGCACTATATGTGAGAGGCATTCGTCAACCTACAAACGCAATTTGATTTCAAATGTAAAAAAAAATCATCACCCACATGTGTCCATTTTACACTATTTAAATACAATAGAGCTTTTTTGTTTTATTTCTTAAATAAGTTTTTTTCCCCATTCTTCCATTCTTTCATTTTTTTTCTTTTATTCATTTTTTCATTTCTCTTATTCTTTATCTCGTTATAAAACTGTCCCGCGCGAAGAAAGTCAGCCACACAAGAGATGGGCGACAAATACCAAAGTTGGATAGGTTTTTGGCCCGGATCGAACGACATGTACTCTCGACGCGCTCTCGTATCGTGCACACGATACAAAAGGAATACAGCAATGCACGGCAAG
Source organism: Cremastinae sp. A BG-2022a (assembly GCA_030522545.1). Classification (NCBI taxonomy): domain Eukaryota; kingdom Metazoa; phylum Arthropoda; class Insecta; order Hymenoptera; family Ichneumonidae; species Cremastinae sp. A BG-2022a. The sequence goes on along the minus strand of JAPYYW010000299.1, from coordinate 18,546 downwards.
ATGTTTCGCGTATGTGTGTGATTTTGCGCGTATTGTGTGTTTACATATATACGCGCGTCGCCCTCGCTCCCTCCCCCGCTCGCCCAGCTGTTCGCGGATCATTAGAGCGAAGAACCAAGAGTCCAGAGAAAAATCTAGAAACTCGACAGAGCTTTCTCGCTCCGAGCGCGGATTCGGGTTGGAAGGGAAGCAGGGCACGGAGGCAGAGAGAGAGAGAGAGAGACAGACAGAGAGAGAAAAACCTCAGAATAATTCCTTGGTCGAATTGAACTCGGCGAGAGTAGTGTCATATCGTCGACCACGGACCTACACACAGCAGTATTTGGTGATGGCTTGGGAGGGCCAGAATTGCAAAGGCCCGAGACCGTAGTTTTAATCATTGCTATCGTCGTGTCAGTCCGTCGCAACTCTGGCGATGTTGCAACTCGTCTGATGTTTTTTTTTCTTGTTAGATTTCTTTACTTTATTATTATTATTATTGTTGTTGCTGTTGTTGTTGTCGCTGATGCTGATGTTGTTCTTGTTACAATTCCCTTTCTATGTGTGTGTGTGTGTGTATATACATATACACATACATATATAAACGTTTATATATATGTGTATATATAATTATTTATTTGTTTTTTGTTTTGTTTTGTTTCATTTAGTGGTAAATCCAGGAGGTTCCGGCATTGTGGACCGAGCGTGATTGGCGTCAACAATTCATACTAAACACCACAATGTTAAAGTACAGTCTCTGTATGTTTATGCTGCAGTCGTTGTTGTTGTCGTCGTCGCTTTTGTTCTTCGTTTCCCCGTTTTTTGTTTAATCCATTTTGGTAAGAAAGATTTAAGTCGGTTCTTCCGACGGCGGCGCCATCTGCCCTGCACCTCCCGCTTTTACTTACATAGCTCTTATTCCTTTCTTCATTATGCGTCGTCGTCGTCTTCGTCGTCATTTCCGCCGTCGGCCTCGCCGTCACCGTCGCCCTCAACCTCGTCCTCCTCCTCGTCTGGAAAATAAAGGATTAAGAGTGATGAAAAACTTGGCGAGTCTTGCGCGCCGTGTACGATCGAACGGGGATTGAAGAGCGCCGGGAAACCTCTCCGTTCGATATCAATAGCCAACACCTCATATCGATCATAACATTTAGCGAATCGAGGCTCGCGATGAAAAATGAAAGGCGTGCGCGTGGCTACTACCTATTGATTTAATTTTATTCAACTATCATATACTGACCGTCTCCATCGTCGAGATCCTCCTCGCCTTCGACCTCGAGATCCTCGTCGTCCTCCTCGCCCTCGCCGTCAACTTCGTCCTCCTCGTCGTCCAAATCCTCATCTTCGACGTCCTCCTCGACTTCATTGTCACCATTCTCCTCCTTTTTCTGTTTCTTCACGTCGTCATTCTTGTCCTGCGTGATTCGGCGTGGCATGAAATAAAAACGAATTACGGATAAATATAAGCGGCCCTTCATAAATCATTTATTTATAAATCATAAAAGTAAGGAAAGAATAAAAGAAAGAGAAATACGAGGAGAGAGAGAGAGAGAGCAGGGTCGAGAGCTCTCGCATCATGAATTTATAGGAATACCGAACCAGGTACGAAGGCGAGGATCAACCGGCAACGGTGAGGAAGAGGGAAAAAAAGAGGAAGTCGAACTAAAAGGAACACGCGCAGGGAGAGGCAGGATGGTTTTCCCGCCTGAGAGACAGGGGTGTACGGGATAACTGATGATGCCGAAGCGAGGTGGGAGGGAAGGGGAGAATCGACCTCGTTTCGTCACGGAAGGGAGAACTCCGAGCGTGGAAAAGCCTCGATACGTTTCAGCGAAATGCCGTGCGCTGAAGGAAAAATAACAGACGCCGGATAAATCCAGTTTATTGAAAAAACAACAACGCTCGCTACTTCATTTAGGAGCGTTAAAACTTGACTCTCGACAGATCATAATTCATCGTATTACTTTTTCTCTTTCTCTCTCTCTCTCTCTCTCTGGCTGAGCGTTGCTCCGGCTAAAGGTGCAGGAGAGTCCTTCGGTTTTTTGGGTTAAGCAAAAGGGAGGTCGTTTGAAACTCGTGTGTGTGTGTGTACGATGACCCACGACGAATCGACGAAAAAGCAAAAATAGACTAGGGAGTGAGCGAGGAGGCGAACAAGAGGGAAGAAAAGGCGGGGAAGGGAAAAAACGTGAAGAAGAATCGTCAAAATGCCCCGGAAGCGGAGGCACACGGTTCACGGGACGCCAGGGCGCTCGAGGGCTCCGGCGGGGTAAAAGAGCGCGCCGACACACACACAAGGATTAAGGTAAGAGAGGGAGAGAGAGAGAGAGAGGAGCGCGTCGATGCCCGGGAGGAGGGGGACTCGCTGTCCAATGAGACAGTAGCGTTGAGGGGAAAAGAGCCAACCGCTCAGCATTTTCTATTGGCTGAAACACGAAAGAGGAGCTACCCAAAGCGTTGGTGGACGCGTTCTTTACGCGCCGCACGCACATACTCGTACCCTCGATTTAGTCTCTCTCTCTTGTTTCGATCCTCTCGTTCTCCCGCGGCGAAGGGGAGGAAAAAGCAGCGTGCCCGGTGTCGCGCGCGTGCTCGACACTCTCGTCCCCGTAATGGATTTGTGGCAGCTTCAAAAAAGCTTCCCGCCACCACGAAGAAACCGCGGAGTCGATGAAGAAAAATTCGTCAATGAAAAAACTCGAGTAGTTTTCCCTCTGTCCGCCCCTCTCTGCCTCGTTTAGCAAGGTAAAACGCATTCTATGCACAATCAATTCGAGAAATCGCAACAATGATGGCGTTCCTCGGAGGGGAAAGGCTCGCTGCTGCTTTTATGAAGCGCAGCGTGGATGACAGTGGCGTCGTTCGTCGCCCGCTTCGCCACGTTCACGCGTCCCCGCAAATTTATTTCCTCGCGCGAACGCTCGTGACGAGTAAGAGCCTTGCTCACGATGCGTTTCGCGAACGAGCGACGAGAGGAAAAAAAAATTAATTTATATACACGAGAGGCGCGTATGCGTGCGCTGTCTTGGGTGAGCTTCGAGCGAGACAGACGCTCGCCGTGACAGAGACGGGATTATCTATCAGCGACGCTGTTAATCACACAAGGTCTCTCTTCGAGATAACCCAACATTTTTAGCCAATCTTGTACAGGATGTGTGCCTTCCTTCGGACTGCGCCGAGCGTGTCAATAATCGCGTGAATTTAATGTATTCTCGCGCGAGAAAGAAAGAAAGAAGGAGAGAGAGAGAGAGAGAGGGAGAGAGCTCTGGCGCCCCCTAATTTTTTCCCGCCATTCGCCGAGACTCCACTATCGGATCGAATGCCGGGGAGATAAAGTAAGGAGCACTATCGAATCGATAAGGATTGAGCGTTGTTTCGGATCGAGCCATAAATGCCCGATTATCCTGATTATCGTGATATCAAGAATAAAAAATCGAAAAAAAAAACATGCGAGCGCGCTCGTGTACCGAGGTAAGGAAATATAAGGAAAGCGGAGATGACTGTAACAAAGTTGGATTACTCAGTGGGGTAAGGATTGAGGGCACTGAGCGTGTTCGATGGCTAAAGATTCGTGAGCAACGCGAGAATGCCGGCGTGTCGAGAGCCCCACGCTGTTGGCTTCTATACCGCATCGATCCGCGTGAAATACGATTGAAGAAGTTCAAGCCTAGTTGGAACACACGCGGAGCGAGAGAGACGGATGATATTGTGAAGAGAGAGAGAGAGAGAGTAAAAAACGAAGCGGAGATACGCGGTGGGTAGATAGCCCGGTTTGCAAAAAGACGCCTACGATGCTCCGGCAACGGTAACGGATTGAATAGAACCACGCCGGTTTAGCGACACTCCACCACGTGACGTTCGTGCTTTCGTTCGTTCTGAAAAACGACGCTCTTTGCCGCGCACTATTTTTTCTCGCCCCAGCGCCACCGGTGACGTTCCTTGACATCGATAACAACAATATCCGTCAATATAACAGTGGAAAACAATGAGAAACGACGATGACCGAGGCAACAAAGATCGACGATGCGCGCGCGCTCGCGTCCCAGAAATTTTTCGTATTTCAGAAATAAAAATGTACGAATGAAATCGTGGAGAATGAGAGAATATCCGAGAATGAGGAGTTCTACGTTTTGCTCGGGTTGCGGAGTTCGTCGGCGTCGTTCTATACTTTCAGGGGCGCATGGAAAAGTTACGGTTACGCGATGTTTTCTCGAAAGTTCGTAAGAGAGAAGAGGAGCGCGCGCGACAGTAGACGAGCGGCGCGGGTTCTATTACTCGCGCGCGAGAGCGAGAAGGACGGGACGGGAGTGAGGAGCGGGGCATCTGAGAATGGCGAGAAAGAGAGAGAACGACAGATATTGCACGCGTGAGAAGAGCGCGCCGACATAATGCATGGCGGGTGCGCTGCTGTACAGTTGCTCGTTCGCTATTAAATCTAGACTCTCTATCTTCTCCTCTCGCTCGCTCTCTCGATGAGTGAATTGGAACGTAGTGGGCATCGCTATGTTTATATACGCAAATCGGGTAAACAATTTGGAGGGCGGCGGCGTCGTTATAATCGCGTTAATAAAAATCTCATGGTTGTACCGTAGCCGACTCTTAATGATACCGAGCGCATTTTCATACGCACCGAATAATCGATCAATTACGAAAGAGCACGCAGTCGGACAGAGAGCTAGAGAGAGAGAGAGAGAGGTAGTCAAGGTGGATGGGAAAAGAGTTAGGCGGGCGAGAAATCCGTAGTCGCCATAATGGATAAGGAAAGAGAGAGCGAGCGAGAGACGGTGAGCGGTGAGGAAGCAGGGAAGGAAGGAATTGTACGAAACTCGGAAAAATGCGCGGGAGGTTGCCGCCGCTTTTCCCCCCCGACTGGAAACGTTGACAGCGATGCACGAAAATGGCGTCTTTCCAAGCTTTTTGCCCCCGAGGACAACAAATAAGCGAATTCGAGCGATAAAACGTGAAAGGTTAACAATACTTTTCAAAATGTCTGCTCACAAATGCCAGCATCGGAGCACATGGCGTTGTTGGTGGTTTAAATTAGCTAGGGAATTTTCGAGCTTTATTAACGAGCCCGCCATACTTTTTCTTCACTATTAGCGTAACACGAGTCTCTCTCCTGCTCTCTCTCTCTTTCCATCTCGATCGGTAATTATAGACGGCATTGTGACGACAAGGGTGATCAACCGACGCGAGTTTCATGGCGTCACTTCTCATCTGTCTCTCTCCCTCTCTCTTTCTCTTTTCGCCTTACCGAGCTCCGTTTCATTTATCGAAATAATGAAATCGTTTATTTCTCTTTCAATAATGAGATAAACGACTCCGAAAAGCGATGATCCGATAGAGCGCGTCGGGCGCGAAGATAGTTAGGAGAGAGAGATAGGTAGAAAAAAAAAATGGAGTCCGAAGAAAATGCCGGCCGGCACAAACCCCACATGTCTCTCGGTCTCGCATCTCGGTGCTCCGATTCGCACAACTTTCATTGCTCGACGGCACATTTATCGGAGGCGCGAAAACTACACTTTTGGAAAGTACAAACGTGGCGAGGGAAAAAAGGAGAAGAACGCACGCGAGAGACGCTACGCGTCTAGGAATTTTGTATCTCGGTCTCTCTCACACTTCGTTCCTCTGGATACAGGAAAACACAAATCGTACACGCGAGATAACGCACTGTGAATTCGATAAAGAGCGATTGCTCCGGATTGGAAAGAGGCCAGAGCGGAATTTATGAAAAACGAAGAAATATAATGAAAAACGATATTTTCGAAAAACTCACCTCAGCCGCCCTTTTGATTCCCTTGATCTCGCACTTTGCGTCCCCTGTTGGCTTGTCGTTTTCCGTCGTCTTCTCCACCGCAACCTCGTTGTTTTCCTTGGTACTCATTTTGTGTTCGTAGATATATACTTTTATATATTTTCGTGTTTACGATGAATTTTGTGCGCGCTATCGGTGTTTTCTCCGTTGACGCTCCTCGCTGTATATATTACGAATCTGCGGGTTCGCTTGCTTCTGACGAACTGTGGGGGCTCTCTCTCCCTCGTTTCTCCGATCGTACTATCGCGCGAGAACGTGAAGAACGGTCGTAAGTCTCTCTCTCTCTCTCTCTCGCACAGCGGCGCGCGCGCGCGTATATATCCGCAAGTGTGTGTGTATGTGTATATTCAAGTGTGTGCGGAGTGTGGATGAGCACGTAAGCCTCCGATGTGTCCTCGCGCGGCGTCGGTTTCCGGCGAAATGCCCGAGAGAGGGAGCGTCGTCAGGCGAAACCCGAGCAAGGAGGGGGAAACACAGTGAGCAGCGAGAAAGAAAGAGAGAGAGAGAGAGAGAGAGAGAGAGAGAGAGAGGGGGAGAGAAGGTGGTTCGCTCGGCGTGTTTTTGAGAGACAGAGAGACGAACCAGTCGGTAGTGGAGCGTGCTGTGTACTGACGAGAGACTGTCGCGAGAGTAACAGAACAGCGTCGTATGTACTTGCCCTCTCTTTTTTTCTCCCTCTTCCCCTATACCCCTCGTTGCTCTCGTCGATGCTGTCTCTCTCTTGCACACAGACTATCCATAGGCTTCATAAGCCCCACTGACTTGCTCGCTTTGTTCAAAAATGAAGATGGCGCGTGTTTGAAACTCGATAAATCGCTGATTGGTCGGAAGCATTATCGCACGTCGTGTGCAATCGATGAGACCATTTTCCAAAATCTTTACGTCCGATTATGTTGTAATAATTGTTTTATAGATTGACACTGGTAACAGTCTTCTCGAGGGTACAAATAATATTCAATCGCTATAAGAACGAGGGGTTCGAGAGTTCGTGATGTCTGCAGAGACACTGCTTCGAGGCTAATACGCCACGATTTCAAAAATCATAAAGCTCCGTTCATTTTTTCATGATTTTTTTACGATTGTGAGAAACTACTTTGCATCTCAGTTACATAACGTTCGATGCAGTTCTTTAATAGCCTTAATTTATTATTGTTCTTTGTTAAATTAGCATTCTTTTACTTTTGTAATAATCGCTTTTCGAGTGAGATCGCTCTGTCGATGAGTTTAACGCTATAGATGTCGCGCCCGTCTGCCCAATGCAAAAAAAGCTTATATTCTAGCTACTCGCATTGACCGCTATTATTTTTTTATGTCACGTTTCGAAAGGTTGGATTCGCAGTAGCGCAGGCACCTTGTAAAAATTATTCATGATTTGCTTAAATTCATCAATATGTCAAGAACGACAATTTTACGTTATTTTCAGTGATAAAAAAAATCGTCGTGCGACACAGCCACCTGTATCGCAGGGAACGAGTCACATATTATTTTTTTATAATGAACGATTATTGTGTGGAATTAAGAATTAAAAATGAATGAGGATTTTTGACATCAATTTTTCTTTATTTTATTACGGTTGAAATGATTTGTGACCAAGTAGGAAAGGGATTGCATGGTTTCGTGTAATTTCTGAAAATAGCAATCGGCCGCTTCAACTTTGCGCCTCCGAGGTTAGTTCCTGGCGCATGCGTTCGAGGCGCACTTGAATCACCGACATCCGCTAGTATCGTACGCTTCCCTTTCCTTCTAAACAACCAAGATGGTAGGTTGATACATATTTCTTGATACCTCGTGTTTTATCCATAAATATCTGACAAATCTTTCCTCGCAAATGTCAAGTAATCGTGAAATCCTAGTGCTTCGTAACGTCGTCACAGTTTCGCAAGAATATTGCGCCAAGTTTTGTGTCGTGAAATAAAAATATTGCCTTGTGTCATAACCTACGAACGCATAACCTGCAAATCGGACATTAATCGAATTTATCTATTGAAATTTATAGAATTCGGAAAAGCTTGCATTACAATTTATTTAATATTATTTAAACGATAATTGTCTTTGCTCTATCCCAAATTTTTTTACAATAACATTGGTCACAATGTCAAGTCTGCAATATACGATTGGAAAGTGTACAAGTTTTTAACATGTAGTCTTTATTTCAGGTGAACGTGCCGAAACAAAGGCGCACTTTCTGCAAAAAGTGCAAAGTCCACAAAACTCATAAAGTCACACAGTACAAGAAGAGCAAAGAGAGGGACACTGCTCAGGGTCGAAGACGTTACAACCGTAAACAACAGGGCTTTGGTGGACAGACCAAACCGATCTTCAGGAAAAAGGTACCAAGAATCAGAACTTCTCTTCAATTTATATTCTTAATCTTTTACACATTACTGAAAAGAAAATTTTTTTCATCAGGCTAAGACAACCAAGAAAATTGTACTGAGGATGGAATGTACCGAGTGCAAGTACAGAAAGCAAATCCCCCTGAAGCGTTGCAAGCATTTTGAGCTTGGTGGTGACAAGAAGAGGAAGGGACAGATGATACAGTTCTAAATCTCTTAACACTCCTGAGAATACTGTATTTAATAAGAAAATCATGAAATAAATAAGATCTTATTTCATAAATGTTTTTCTACACGTTTTTATTGTATCTGTGTTTTCAAGATGTTTATTTCGAGTTTTTTAATGAACAAAAAGAATTTGATAAATTTTATGAATATTTTATTTTTTAATTGTATACATATCAGAAATTCGTAATATCTTTTAAATTATTTCATTGTCTCCTGCTTATCAGTATCAACTCGTGGTTCTTCAGGTTGTGAAATACTGTTATTAAAAAAAAAAAGAACCGTGAATACTTTGACAAGTAAATAATTGTGAGTCAACTTACTTTGATGCGTTAGGATCTGAACTTTCTTGATTCCCTTCATTTTTTTGAGCAGCCAGTCCAGGTATCGAGGCAAGCTGTACGATGAGACAATTCATGTTACATTGACAATAAATATTGAATTAAGTTATGAGAAATGCTCTTTTTACCCTTGATTCAAGAATGACAACTGCAGCTTCAACTCTTTGCAATTTGTTCTCAAACTCAAACAATTTTTCTTCACAGTTGAGAGCAAGCTTGTTCAAAAATGAGACAGTATTTAGGACAAAGTGATTTATAAAAGATATCGTGCGTTTCTGATGTATCGGTGGCACCTGGAAAAAGTTATGTTTTTAGAATCTTCATATTGAGAAACAAGCACACAATCACAAAAAATAAACCTTAGTAAAATCGATGGTTGGCTCAATAATCGGTATATTACTATCACCCATAGCAAATGATTGTGATCCTATCTTGACAACCTTATCATTATTCTTGAAACGTATTCGAGAAATTTTTATGATTGATTCTTGTCAAAACAGAGGAATGTCAAAGCAACAACATGCTCGTCAAGTGCACGCAAAGATATATCATTTACGCAATTCTCTGCGCATTTCTTGCCGAGTGTTGGTATTCCTGAAATGCATATTTCTATATATATGGTACGACTGTCGAAAAAAATACGAAATCCTCTTTTTCTTCAGTTGAATTTGAATTAATTATATATTTGAATAAATTACATTAATTAATATATAATATATAGGATATTTTTATTGTACGTGTTATTTGTTAAAATTAAGCGACTGGTCTCTTCGATTCATTTCTCTTTGGAATATTTTTGCGAAGATTTGAATCGACTTTCGGCCTGATGTGACTGAAATCTGGCACGCGAGATGACGCTCGTTCATACTTGAAATTCTGCTTCACGGAAGCGCGACTTTCAAAGTTCATATTTTTCTGACTTATTCTACTGATTGCCGGAATACTCGATTTCTTGTTCGACGTTTCCGGTTTTTCTTCGATAACGGTCTTCGGCTTTTCGAAAGTTTCTTGCTTTTTTACTGATACAGACTTTTTTATGGCATCTTCGGAAGTCGATTCCTAAAAAATGATTCGTAGGTAGGGAACGAAAAAAAAATTTATAAATTTTTTGCATTTCACCAGCATTTCTTCCCTCCACTGATGCATCATATCGAGAACATTCGAAGGTGTCACTGATAATGCGGTACCGATGCCCTTGAAAAAAAAAGTACAAAGTAAATTCAAAACAAAAAAATAAACATATTTTTTTAATACTGACTGATATCCAAGCATGATTTTCAACTTCTGCCGCGGTCAATCGAAACGCCGGATTCTTCTCGAGTAATTTGCTCAAGAGGTGGCGTGCTTCCGGTGAGCAGGGCAATTCTTCGTCGTTTAAATAATTAAAATATAATTTATAACAAAAAACCAAACGTTTTCTTCATTTTTATTTTTGATAATTTTCTGTTTCTTTTTACCGGAAAAATCAATATCAGCTTTGCTTATCAATTTGCATAGTTCTTGATCGTTGTTGGTAAGAAATGGAAATTTCCCGAATAGTAAAAGATACATTATTATACCCATCGACCAAACATCGCATTGCTGACTGTAAGACTTTGTAGTTACCATTTCTGGCGCTGAATAACGTAGCATTAATTTTTCAAAAAATATATAATATTTTTAGATATAATAATATTTCATAGATTTTCCATTTACCCATATAAGCGAGAGTGCCACAAAAGTCGTTCAGCATGTTTTCATGCCCGGGTCCGGAACGCATCGTGCTCAGACCGAAATCTGTTACTTTTATAAATAAATCGTCTTCCGAATTGCGCGGATTGTAAGCCGTCAATATGTTCTCTAATTTCAAATCTCGATGCACTATATCTAAAAAAAAACGAAAAAATGCTTCAAACTTTTTTTTCATTTTTCTAGTTTCAATTCCAAAAAATTTGTAGACATTTCGCCGAGTCAGAATTTTACATATATATATGTGTGTGTGTATTGTATATATTTATTTATTTACTGACAATAATGTATAAACTTAACGGTACTACAGCCGTACTGACCGTTTTTGTGTAAATAAGCTAGGGCCGAGGATAAACTCTGAATGATGTTAATCGCCTTGGCCTCTTCAAACTGTTTCATCTTTTTCAAAACTTTAGCGAGCGATGCTATGCAAAGCTCGAATACCAAGTAAATCGTCTGCAATAGGCGACAGGGAGCAATAAAGCAATAGCGGCGGTAGACCCGAGTTTCGCTCTACGGTTTTTAGGTTATCCCAAAATTGATGGGAGAAAAAGGAGCTTACTCTGGGCGACTCATAGACGCAGTCAAGGTATATTATGTGCGGATGATTTACAAGCTTGAGAATGTAAATTTCCCTCTCGACTGAAAGGACTCTCGATGCGCCAGCCTTTCGTGAAGCGTATATATAGTATATATGCGATTGTTTACGACGGATGAGCGAAGAACATCTTGCGGATGACTAAAAAATTACAGCGCCTCCACCTTACCTGACGTTTATTGATTATTTTAATTGCCCACAAAGTTTTGGTTTCCTTGTGCTTAGCCTTCACAACCGTGCCAAAATTTCCCTTCCCGATCACATCGCCGATCGTGTATATCTCACGAAGCTCGTTCAGATGAGATATTTTTCTGTGCTGCAATTTACGCGCCCGCAATCTTGTACTCGCGACAGGATTTTCGTGATACATCGATTTTTATCATCTCCATATGAGGATTGAGCATTTTTTTCTTGATCTTTATATATGCGTTATTTTCTGTCAGTTGCATGCACTGTCACAATTTTCGAGAATGTTTTCGAAATGTGTGTAGAAAAAAAAAGTTCAAACTCTAGATCGAAACAGCCAACTAGAATTCGCGTAATTAGGTCATTCTTCATATCAAGATATTTTTACATACATTCGGAATTATACTTTTTATTCGCGCGATATTATCGTGATGCATAATATGCATGCAAAATAAAAATTTTTCAATTAAATTAATTGAAATCATTTATTTTCTTTTTTAATTCTTATAGTAAAATGCATTTTTACAATGAAAAATATTTACTTCTGCAAAATATGATACACAAAATTTTATTAGTTTTTTTGATACATATTCGACTGGAGGCATTATAATAAGCCTAAGCGCATTTTTTGTTAATTTCGTGGAGTTCGATTTCATTAACATCTTTCTTCCGAATATTCGAAAAAAATAGAAAAATGACATAAAATACGAACTCAAATAAAATGTTACAGCTATTAGCAAGTGTGGATTTACTTAATAAAAAGTTATTTCAGTATTTCGAGAAAAATAGACATCACGGTCTTATCAAATGTGTCGGTGACGCCATCTGTTAGATTAATTATGAAATTAAAGTCACTGTCGCCTAATGCCATCTTTAAAAAATATCCCAAAGTTCCAGCCCGATCACCTGTGAGGAACAATTTGCTGAAACTTTACCATCAGCTAAAAAAATCATGATCTATTATACCATCCGTTGGTTTTGCCAAACATTCAAATTTGCCCAGCGCATAAAGAAATTCATGTGTGGGACTAGATTTGCACTGGTAGAGGAGTGCTCTCATCTGTTGTCTGCTGTTGTCAGTGTGTGGGAATAGAAAAGTCGTGGATTCAACATTCCCTCGTAATTTTTAAACGTATAACAGAAATATTGCCGGGATTCTGAACATATACAAGAAATATATATTTAACTCGTTATCTATGAAGAATGGATTCACCACCTAACATTGAGACCGTCCATCAAGCTGTTTACTCGTTGTACAATAATCCAGCTCCTACTGAAAAGGAAAAAGCGTCCCAATGGCTCGGGGAACTTCAAAAATCCGTATGTCTCGGCAAATAACTACTTTTACATCTATTTCCAATATCATCGCTCCTTCTAATACGTTTTTAATAATTTTCATTAAAAATTATACTCTACTGGCTCCATTTGTCATACTTTCAGTCATTCACTATTCTGAATATGCAATGTTAAAGTTTTAACCTCTAAAAAATCTCAGATCTCAAGAAGTTTCTATTTACGAAATATCAAGATATTTTTTATCACATGAATATTATATGGGTTCATTCGATGTCTGATTTATCAAAAAGTATCACAGAGTACATGGGAAATTTCTGTTCTTTTATTGAGCAGGTGTTCGCATGGAAAATTGCAGACGAAATGCTCCAGCAGAAAAGAGATTTGCACTCTTGCTATTTTGCTGCTCAAACAATGCGCACCAAGATTCAAATGTCTTTTCACGAATTGCCCATTGAAGCTCACACATCGTTACGTGATTCGCTGTTGGATCACATATCCCAAATAAATGAACATACTCACAACGTCATAGTCATTCAGGTAAGTATTTCTTGTATAAAAATAATCAAAAGTGTTGAAGTATTTTTTTTTTTATTAACCTCTGAAATAAAATATTTTTTTCAGTTATGTCTTGCATTAGCTGACTTTATGCTACAAATGTCTTCCTGGAATAACCCAGTGATCGATCTGATAAATAGGTTTGGTAACTCGACATCAAGCTTGTGGCCTCTGCTTGAAATAATGATTGTACTCCCAGAAGAAATTAATTCAAGATCATTGAGGTACTTCACATTTTTTGTTTGCTCTAAGCTCAAACTCTCTGAAAGCTTAATGAAAAATTTCATTAAAAATTTTCTCAGGCTAGGTGCTAATAGAAGACAACAAGTTTTGGCAGAATTGTCTACCATATCGGATAACGTGATAGAATTTTTGGTTGGTGAACTTTTGCTCAGATCATCATTTTTGTAGTCCATTTGGTGATTCGTGTTGTAAACTTATTGTTTTTGATTTTAAGAAAATGTGCCTGAAGAATGGAGGAGACAATCCTGAAACGCACACTAGGATTTTACGATGTTTCAACAGCTGGATCACCGTTCACGCGATTCCATTGAACGCCGTGCCTTTCAATGATATAGTCGCTTACGCGTTTCAGGTGCACCAACATTTCATGTCGTATGATAAATCGTGTCTCTGAATAGTTCAATAATTAATTGCGATATCAAAATGGCTCCAGGTGCTCAGCAATCATACAACAACTGGATCCGTGCACAGAGCCGCTACAGATTGCGTCTGTAGCATTCTACAAGTGTTAGAAGGAGACTGCAATTCAAACCGGACACAAAACAACAGCGACTCGAATACGCAAATGGAGCAGCTTCAATTGTGTCTCTTTACCAATGTGATGGCCCTCGAGCAACCGTATCACATGACGGTCGCACTCGAGGATCTCGACAAGTTTGTAAATTACTTGTACCCGAATATTTCTATCGACCAATCACCGTAATTTTGTTTTAACTGGAGTTACTTTCGTTTATCTCGAGATCCCTCGGTTACTGTCGCATCTTTACCGAACTGGCGGAAACCTTCCTCAACACGATGGTGAGCGGTTCTTCGAATGGAAAGCAACACTACTCCATAAAAGCCCTCGACCTTGTTCTCACGTGCGTTGGTCATCATCAGTACGAAGTCGCCCAGATCACCTTCAATCTGTGGTTTAGATTATCCGAGGTTCTGTACGCCAAAAATTCCAAGGATTTGCAGACCATCTTCGAACCATACGTCGAGAGGCTCATAGGATCGCTCTGTAAACACTGTCAAATGGAACCAGATCACGTAAATATATATATATATATATTTTTTTTTTATATAAACCTCGCACAACTGTGAAAAATGGTGTAATCGTTCTCATCAATGCGATCCAGCTGGGACTCGTTGAGGAAGTTGGCGGCGGTGAAGAATTCGCCGATTTTCGTGGACGCGTCTCTGAGCTCATACACGAAGTCGTTTTTGTCGTTGGAAGTAAAAACTGCTTCCGACAAATGTTTAATACTTTGACCGGTGAGCCCGGACCTCAGGGACAGCCAGCTCAAATACCAACTTGGGAATCGTCGGAAGCTGCTCTCTTCGTCATGCAATCGGTCGCTAAAAACATCATGCCGTGAGTTTCGTCTTCCCAAGAGCAAATACGTTGTGAATAAATATTTTTGAGTTTGCTCAAAACTCATCGAGTTTGTACGTCAGTTCACATTCATATTATTAATGTTTTAGAGACGATAATGAAATTGCACCAAAAGTCGTGGAAGCGATATTGAATATTCCGGAAAATACACATATAGCTGTACGACACACGAGTATATTACTGCTCGGTGAACTTTCTGACTGGATTGAAAATCATCCACAGTCCTTGGGTGAGTTAATTTCATCGTGAGATTGTACTGCAAATTCAAAGTGCATCTCGTAATGATTGTCGTCGTCTGTTCTTGTTAGAGCCGGTGTTGAATTTTCTACTGACCAGTTTGAATCAGAGAGGGTTGGCGAATGCAGCTTCGGGAGCTCTTCAAAGTATTTGTAGCGTTTCGGCCCACTTGGGTTCGCATTTTCAAGGGCTTCTTCAAATTGCACGCTCCCTCGACAGCTTTCCCATTAGCAACGAAGCTGCGATTGGATTTCTCAAAGGTAGGAAGATCAAAGCGTTCATTTTTTTCGAAATCACTCAAGAAATGGTGATATCTATTTTTATTATATTTTTAGGAATCTCTATTATTTTGTCACGGTTACCACCAAACGAACGAGCAACGCCCATGTCGGAGCTGTGTTGGTTCCAGGCAAGGCCACTGTGCGCCTTGTTGGAAAATCGTGGCCATTATATCGAGAGAGGAACAAGCTGTGATCCCGTTGTGTGGCTAGATAGACTCGCTGTTATATTTAGGAATTCAATTATTCGAGCTAATACTTCCAGCGAGCGAGAACCATATCAATTAATGTGTAGCGAGGTGAATTTAAATTTCAATCGTCCATTCAATTAATCCAATAAATAAGCAACGAGTCCGAATAAATGATTTTTTTCAGTTATGGAATGTTTTGTCGAACGCGTTCGACGCCTACCAGGAGGATGCCCGAATCATGGAGAGGACCTGTAGATGTTTGAGGTTTATGGTTCGATGTGCAAACTTAAATACAATGCACATCCTAGAACCTCTTGTAAAACAGGTAATATATGAAATCCTTTGTGTGATTTACTCTGAAAGCTGGAAGCATATTAAAATTTTATTATTTTCAGATGGTTGTACTGTACGCAAAAAATTATCACAGTTGTTTCCTGTACCTTGGATCGGTTTTGGTTGACGAATACGGGCATGAAAACGAGTGTCAGGCCGGCTTACTAAAAATGCTCGAAGCTTTCATTCCACCGGCATTTACAATCCTACAGCAGGAGAACGGGTTGAGGAATCATCCGGATACCGTTGACGACCTGTTTCGTCTGTGTGCCAGATTTCTCCAGAGGGCCCCGGTCGTTTGTCTGCACTCGTCCGCGTTCGGCAGTATCGTCGATTGTGCCCTGATGGCCTCGAGTCTCGATCACAGAGACGCAAATTCCTCAGTCATGAAATTTTTCTTCGATCTCATTTATTGCGGAATAAATCAGAACGTTAGTTTCTCAGCGACTGCAATGTCATAATCACATTGCTGGGAGAATAATTTAATCGCACCGTTGATTTTTTCACAGAGCCGGCCAGACTTCAAAACAAGGGAACAATTGGTACAAGCGATCCTCAAAGAAAAGGGACAAACCTTGGTAACGAGTCTCTTGCATGCATCCGTCTTCTCATTCTCCTCTCACATGTTCGGCGAAGTAGCTGACGTCATCGTAGGATTAGCGTCGTTAGACAGACAAGTGAGTTTCTCACTTATTACGAGAAAAAAGAAGCTTCCGTGCGATTTCTGAATATATAATTATTTCTTTCTGTTCTCAGTCACTCTCTACATGGCTGGAAGAAGCGATAAAATCGATGCCAACGCAAATCGCGGGTGGATCGCCGACAGCCACGCCAGAACAATTGCTCGAATTTCACAACACCGTTACGAGGTATCCGATCGATTCTGTTCTCTTATCTGAATAATGCACATTGCATAATCGTTTCTCAAATTTCAGGGCTGTCTCGGGAAAAGTCGTGACACATGCCTTGCGCAACTTCGCAAGATTATACCGTTGATAACGTCGAGTCACGGTGATGAAAAAAAGGACCCTTAAAGAGACAGCGAGATGTCATTGAACACGACGAGAAAAACTCCATTGACGACAAAACGACGATGAAACGAGAAAAACGCGCATTGTCGTTGCGATATTATCCGTTTTCCACATTGTCCACCGATATACTGAACCCGCGAGGCAAACGTATTTAATACGTAATGGACGCTTCACGTATTATCCAGTCTGCAACTAGCGTGTCATCGAATTGCTCGTCGAACGCTACTTTTCGCATCTCCCCAACTTTTTTTTTTTTGCAAGTGCAATAAGAAAAACTTTTGTCGATAGCTGAACCACTTTTAAAACCACTTTTCGAAATCGTTTCGATAATTTTTATTCTCGTTAACTCACTGACAGATCCTTTTCGTGTGATTTTTTTTTAAATAGCTGACTTGTTAAATACCATTTATTCAATTACGCGGAATATACCTAACTGCATTTAGGTAAAAATCTAGTAGAAAACGAGAAACGAACGCCGAGTGGTTGGACGATGTTTGTTCTCAGGAAAAAAAAATCTTTACTGAAAACTTTTAGTAAGAACGAGCTACATCGTCTACGAAAAAGAATTTTTCTACTCCAATCATGAGATTTTTTATTCAGTATTTTAAAAGCTTTTCCCAATAATTCTTTTACGTAAGAGCCTCTATCTTATCCCGTAAAACTGTGTCCTCGGTGGTTCAGAGTCGCGTTAAATTTGTGGAAAAACGTCGCATCGATGGAGTTGATGAAGAGAGAGAGAGAGAGAGAGAGAAGAAAAATTGTGCGGATAGGAACAAGAACGAAGGATAAATTAAACTTCGATAAAGAACACGAAGACGAAAGAACAATAATAAAAAGATCGTGATTTAAACGTATAATAAGAGAGACTGTGTCGATGTATTATATAAATATAGAGACAATTGTGTACATGTGTGTTGAAAAAAAGGAGAAAAAAAGTGAAAGAATGAAAGCGTGACTGCTTCGATTAACACGAGAGAGGAACCTCGAAAGAAAAAGAGAAATGAAGTAAAAATATAAAAACTTTTTTCCGTCAAAAATTAAATCCATTATAAACTCCGGATTTTGATGAATTTATTTCCATTTTAGAAAAACAAAAAGGAAGTGTAATAAGTGTGCATGATCGTTTGGACAGGCTTGGAGTTTGTTGAATACAAAAAGTATGATGAATAAAGATGGTTGTACGATTTCTATTCTTAAATATGTTTGTTATTATTTCGACGACCGCTGAAAGATTTCGGTGATTTCAGATCGTAGCGTGTAGGCAAGCCCGGTTTCGGCGCGAGAGGAAATCGCTCGCAGTCCTGAGACCTGAGTCATACGGGAATGACTAAGCTCGAGAATCGCAGGCGTTCACGACCCGTGTGCCAAAGAGAGACGGTGACGGTGCTCATCGCTCGCTGCAATTCCATCATCGTTTTTTCTGACAAAGGAATTTTACTGTACCGCAGTTGGATGCAGGTGAGCATCACGAACTCGAGAAAGTCCCAAGAAAGTTTGCCACAGAATTATTTGAAATAAATACATTTTTGATTTTTTGAAACATTTATCTTCTTGCATTCGATGCAGTCAAGTTAAAAAATGATGTTTAAACAAAAAGTATGTATCAGCCAGGCAATCCTGGCCAGAAATTCATTCTTCAGACTCTATACCTTTTGCTAAAAGTTTTTCATTTTTTTTTATCACGAGCAGCGACGCGTCCGCTTTTTCCGTTTCAACGTGTTTGAATTGATGTTTTACAATTATTCTAAGCGTATACTTCATACAATTTCGTTTAATGCGCTCTATAAATTGATTAT